>SCDT01000607.1:24019-74928 GCA_004143765.1 Drosophila melanica | reverse complement strand
ATTTTTAAAGTATATACTTTTTATCAATTATACTTTTTTATTCTTGTGTAACACTTGACTATTTCCGACGGCTTTTAAGGTTGTATTGACCAACATTATTTTGGGTGTATTTGTTGCATAAAAACAGCGACGGCTTCGATAAATTTTCAAAAATTCCGTTGTGTTTTTCTTCTAAGTATTACCAATTATGACTATTTTTTTTTTTTTTGACAATGTAGAAAGTGTTTACCTGTGCCCATTTTCCGTTGATGGAAATATTTAAACCCTAAAGTATCCAGCGTGCTTATGTTTTTTATTGACTGCGTTTATCACTTGAATTATTTCGACTGCGATTATGTTAATTTTCTTTTTTTTTGGTCCAGAATTTGTTAAATAGCACAAACAATTCGCACTTTGAACTTTTGAGCACCGCACGCCAAAAATGTTGGTTACATTTGCCGACGCAAAGGACGACGACGACGACGACGACGGCGACGAGGACGACGTAGACGGAGCGGATGCGGATGTGGAACGTTTTGGCTGACGGACCAACTGTGAATGGCGCAGAGCCGAGCTGAAGCAGAAGCTGAACCGGTGCCGGAGCCAGAGCCAGAGCTAGAGCCGCCGCAGCTGAGCAGAGCAGACCGCCAATTACGAAAGTGAAGCTGCCAAAGGAGAGGTCCTTTTTTGCAGTCAATTTGACAGGACGCAGGACGCAAAGCCAAAGGCAGCCAACCGCCTCAACCACCCACCGCCCGTGCCACCCCCCAACACGTGTGATATAGCGACACAAAGCCACAGTCGTGGCACAGCACGGAAAACAGAATGGAAAAAAAAGGAACCGAATGAGGAAAATGAAAATGGAAAAGCGCTGCGCGATGCGATGCGTTGCGATGCGATGCGATGCGACGCGAGCGGTGGCAGCGAAAAACCAAAACGTCGACGAAAAAGTCGAAAATTTACGAAAAGCTACAAAATGTTACATTTCATCCCTTGCGAGTGGGCAGCGGCAACGGGGCGGCGCGGGACGGGACGGGGACGGGGCAGGACAGGACAGGCGGGCAACCAACCGGAAAACGCCCTTTTTTCTGTGCCTGCCGCCTGATGCGATTACAGCAAATGAGGAGACTTCCTGCCGTCCACCATTTTCTTTCATTTTTTTTTTGTGTTGCACACACACACACACACACACACACACGCTCTAATACGTATCCCGGGCACGCACACTGGCACATATCCTGTGGCTTTCGACAATTCACCACAAAATGTCAAGAATGATGAAAAGCTAGCGACGGAGCGAGGCGTTGTCGTCGACGTCGTCGCTGTCGTCGCAGTCGTCGCTGTCGCTCTGCCTGTGTATTGGTAATGGCATCTGTTGTCCTGCTCGCCCAGCTATTGCCGGCTCTATCGCACTCACTCATCGCTGTGCGTAACTGTGCCTCAGCAAATATCTTTGCCAGCAGAGGAGTCGTGACTGCTCTTCGGGCTGATGCCTCGCTGGCTTCTTCCTTCTTTTTTTCCGTTTTTGTTTCTGGTTCGTCCTGTGCTTGTAGGCTGTCGGATTATTAGTTCTAAAGTCAGGATCTCAGCAGCAGCGGCGCTACAATGTGGGGCATTTTGAACCAGTCGATACGGTTAAAAAGTTAGAAAAGCGTTCAATTATTTTGGGAGTGTGCTTGAATTGAATTGGGGAAATTTAATAAAATATTTATTCAGTATATAATAATTAAAAAAATTTAATTAAATTTTAAAATATAAATTTTAATGGTAAAAAAAAAATTAGTTCAATTAAAATACGTCATACGAACATATAAATTTTACTCTACATATAAATATGTGTAAATTATAGAATGATAAATTAAAGAAATAAATATAAATATTTATAATATGTATAAATTTCTTAAAAAATATAACTGAGCTCGATTTGGCCAATGCATCAATATTGGCAATATTTAAAAATTGATATTATATATAGTTTAAATATTAATCTTAATTTTCANTAATTTTCAAATATTGTCAATACTGATATATTGAGCAGCAAATCGAGATTTAGTTTCAGAATATATTACTGAATAAAAAATATTTTAATATTTTATTGATTTGATTTTGAATGCATTTGAGCAAATTATTCTTAAAATTTATAATACAAACGATTTTGCATTCTTTCTTTTTAGAAATTGAATATTTTTGACAATTTTTACTTCGGTACTAAAAAAAGTAATTTGTTGTCTGTTAAAATATTGAAAACGTATCGTTCATGTTTTAAATTCTTCTTTTTTAAAACAATTTCCATATCGATTTGATATAAATTTAAAATATTTCATATGTATATTTGATAATAATAATATATTATGTACAAATTATTTTTTTATATTTATTATTTTTTCAATTTAAAAAAATTAGTAAAAATATTTTTATTTGTCTTCATCAATTTTAGTGAAGTATATTTATTAAATGTTGTTTAGCCCGATAAAAGTCTGTGTAGCGTATGCTCTTGGGTATAGGCATGGATATGCCATATGTATGCCATATGTATATACCTTTACGTGTGTGTATGTGTGAGCTTATTATGTAGCTGTATGCGTGAGAAATTCGCAATGGCGCTTACTGGGCTGGCACTGGCTGGTTGTTGTTGGTATGTTGATAGGGGTTGATTTACTGACTCGCATCTAAATTGAAATGACTTTTGTGACATTGTGTATTGGTTGCACACACACACACACACAGATACGTATAAACACACATACGTATTGTCACATACATGTTTAGTATTATGTGTGGACAGCAGGCCTCTTAGCGGACACCGTCTTATATATGATTACATATTGGGGGTGGAGTCTTGTAAGGCGACTGGCGGCTTTTACACAGCCCATTTAGCTGCCTGTGGTTATATAGGCAATACTCTAATGCACTAACTCAACTCACACACACACACACGCACAGAGTAGAGTCCAATCCTGCGGTTATATTAACCAGTCAGAATCCAAAGTCATTTGCAGCAACGCCAACGTTGGCGTTAACTACTAACTCATGCCCTGCAACCCACCCCCCTCGCTCACACACTACCACGCTCAACTCAACACATACACACACACACACACGCATGCCAAATTTGCGGCATCAAGAAGTCGCATTTTTTTCTATGCCCCGAACACTCCCACAGACTACACCTCACCACACACTGCGACCCTGCACGGCTTTCAGTGTGTGCGTGCGAAATTTGGCCACGCCTCTCCAACAGAAAACTCACCACTTTGTCGGTCGCAGCGCAAGCGCTCTGCGCTCAGTTCGAAAAAGGTGTGTTCGAAAAAAAAAAACGTTCGAAACACAGCAGGCACTGAACGTTTTTCGACTAACCCTAGAAAGACTTTTAGCTGTGCAGCTCATTCCTTTCGAGCATCTTAAACAAATCACAAGTTTTTTTTTGTTTTGTTTTTGTTTTATTGAAAAATAACGCATCGATTTGCCGGCCAAAAACTTGACAGGCATGTTAGAAATTACTTAATTTTATTAAAAAAAATATACATATAATTTAAATTTGTGTAGCACCAACAACGACAATGGATGGAAATTCGCCGCATCGCAGTTCTCAGTACTATTTTTCTCAGGGAGCGTGTCATAAATGTCCCAATGGAAACTGTTCCTGCGTGGATGGCAAGTCATCCTGTTGTCCCGGTGGCAATTGTTGTCCTGGCGGTTATTGCACGCGCAACGCGTCCACCAGCCAGTTATCCTGGAATCATAGCAATGGACGTGGGCAATAAAAGAGCTCGACGTCTACATTTGAGGCAAATCGACGCGTGATTTCTATAATCCAGAATCGCGCAATCTACACAGATATGGAACTCTCCCCGCCGAATACAGTTGCCTTTCTATATATACACATGCAGCACGAAAAGCACACTGACAGTATTATAAATATACATAGATGGTCCTTTTCTTGGGGATAACTAAACAAAACCTATCGATAATTTTTTTTATTAGGCAGAACAAAGATGAAGCAGAATCCATCTGAGGGCTCCCGTTACACATTTATGCCCAACACACTTGCATATGTACGTATGCATGCACATGCATGCACTGCTTTCTGCACTGCTTGTGCTTGCTGCCAAGTGGATTGTAAAATTTGTTTAATTTTACCATACGTTTTCATTAAACTTGCTTTCTCTAGCTCTAAATAAATTCTACTCTAACATTTTTCTGTACATTCTTTGCAATTGCATGATAGTACAGTGCTGTCAGAGACCATCCACAGCGAGAAACTGTAAATGGGACGATTGTGGGTAATAAATCTGTTTGCTGTTAACACGTGTTGATGGTTATTACTTCATTTACATTCATTGGTATGTAGGCTGGAACAGCTCTCAGAGCAGAAGAGCGCGGATCAATGTGCTGGCAGAGAGAGCATCAAAACCAACAAACGTGGACGCTGAGGATAGTGAGAGTGTGGGACATAATCTATTCAACTGTTGACACACCATTAGTTGATGCTTTCGATCCCGTTATTTGTGTGGGACTGCATGCCAGAACGTCCACTGTGATGATTTGAGCGAAAGAGTAAAGTCATACAAGGAGCGAGTGTTGTTTATTTGTGTGGGACTGCATGCCAGAACGTCCACTGTGATGATTTGAGCGAAAGAGTAAAGTCATACAAGGAGCGAGTGTTGTGGATGGTGTGAGAGCTTTATTAATATTAGTTGTAAAAGTATTAGTGCAAATGCTGAGTGCAAATGCTGAGCGTAGGTGCATTTTTAATGCGACGATTTAGTCTGTGCGCGTCTGTCCAATTGATCGGTCGTCTTCTCCGCGCGTGTGTTTTAAGTAAAGTGCGATAAATTATAATCTGGTGATAAATTCAATTAGTTCGTGACGTGTGTGTGTGCAATTAAACGATAACATCAATCTTTCATATGTTTGCCATTTAGGTATGTGTTTTTACCAAGTTTTATTCTTGATGTTGAGCTTTATTACCCCCAACAAAAAAAAATGGCGCACACTTAAGCTTGATCTACATGTGCCAATTCTAGTGGTAGAAAAAGGAGAGGGAGAGAGACTGTGCTTAAAAGCTTTTGCTAAAATATCTTTTTGCTTTGGCTTTGCATTGTCTTTCTTTGAAAGGTACCTTATAACTGTATATTCACTGAAGTTTCTTTGAGTTTCTGTAAAAATGAAAGACAAATATTTAATTTACATAATTAAAATGTTTTTAAATACTTATTTCAAAAAAATTCTATTTAATATATTAACGCTTGATGCTCCCCAATATGAACCCAATAGAAATGCAAGTTTTGTTAACATTATTCATTTTATTAAATCGTATTTTGCTCTTTCGCATATGTTCTTATTACACGAACTAACAATAAATATATATATATATAATTTTTGTATGTATTTTATAATAGTTATTTGGGCTCTTTTTTTTATGTTTGTGTTAGTTTTTGCTATGGTGTTTCCTTGTGTTGGACTTAATTGGCTAGGGTTTCTCGTTTGCATAATTGTTTCTCATTTATTTGAAATGTAAGAATTTCTGGCTTAAAGTCTTTGCTTTGGATAGTTCTTGAAATGTTTCTGTGTTTGTCTTTTCTTCTTTGTAGTTTTCTAATGTGCTACCTTTACCTACAGTCGTGCTTCAAGTCTTTGGAAAATGTACCGGATTGATTTCGGGTTCCCGCGCAAGCTTTGGGTTTATATATATACTATTTGTTCAAATTGAAATATTTGTTGTTAGCACAACAATAATAATTGTTGTATATAGCTGTCACATGTATACAATATTTGTAAATTATTATCAATGCAACATGTAGATGCTCTACAAAATACCGAATATATCTTTTTTTCTTGAATACCACTACGACCATTTAATTTATCTAATTTATATTTGTTCTAAATACTTTTATTGTATGCTTTGTTATTTGTCATTTATATATACAAAGTTGTCAGTTAAGAGTTGCCTGTCATAGGATAGAAAAAAATTCATAAAAATAATTGGAAGAAGTTACAAAAAAAAAGTAGTGAAAAAACATTTATAGAAAAACAAAAATTTGACTGTCGAAATTCAAGTTAGTAAATAATAATTATTTAAAAACTTGACAGCAGAAATTAATATTTTAGTTGTTTTTATGTATTTTCAGCTTTCGTTTTTATTATAATTATTTTTTTTTTTGTATATTTTAGTTTCAGATTTATTAAATAGCAATTTTCAATATTGCTTGTTTAATTAAGGACCCATTTATTACATTAACAAAAATCATTGCTTGTTAGTTGTTTTTATTCATTTGGAAGTAAAGTGTCTTTTGGTTTTTCTTTTATATTCGGCTTAAATAATTATTATTTTTTTATATATATATTTTTTTGTATATGTGTATAAATATTTTGTGTGAGGTTTGTGTGTTGTTGTGTGCTTATTAGGTGTTCTATGTCTGCTTATTAAAAGTTTCTCTCCAAATTTATTGGGGTTATATTTAAGTAGAAAATCTTTAAAGTTCGGTTCTTGTAATTGATATAACTGGCGGTGCTTGTTTGCGTTATTTGGTTAGCTATTTATTGATTTGGATTCTGCATCTTTTGCTACTACATACATTCCCTATTTAATGTTTTTATTTTTTTTTTTTAACAATATTTTTGTGCACTAGTCGCATCGCTAAGCAAATTTAATACATGCGCAAATTCTTTGATGCTACACACAAATTTGGATATTCATATTATTTATATAATTACACAATTTAATTACTTCACTACAAATTGTCAATGATTGTGGCGTATTTAAGCAATATTTATTATTGTTTTATTCGGTGTATAATAAATAGTTTAAAGTAGGTATAAAATTATATTGCAACATGGTTTTTTAACTAAGTATAAAATATATTTTTAAAATCATATAATAACAGCCTTTGGTTGTTCTTAGCGCAACACAATTCTTTTTGTTTTTTCTTCTTGTTTTGTTTTTGGGTAAAAGTAAACTTTTCAAAAATATACAATAATACACATAAATAAATAAATAGTATTAAATGAATGCCCCTAACGTCTTTTTAACAGTGACGGTTGTATTTAAAGAAAATAAACGCAGTTATTTCAGTTACGTATTAGCCAATCGTAGAAATATCCTTAATTGTCCAGGGAATTCGTGCGCAGCTGACTATAACAAGCCTGACAAACCCGTACAGGCTTCAGAATGCGCAGCCGCGATATCTCTGACTCGAAGCGACTGCACTTGTTGCAGAAGACCTGACCGCAGTTGCGGCAGTGATGCTTCCGTTCGTAGAGCGTGAATCTGAAAAAATATACAATTTGATTAATGATTATATTTTATCGAATTTATGGTTTATCTAGAATACGTTTTGTGCTCATTTTCTGCTATTTTGGTTATAAGAATAGGAAGAGATAGAGAGAAAAAATTATACAGTAAAAATCGATGAGTATCTATTTTAAGGAAATATATATTTAAGATACTAAAGCCTTTAATTCATAGTTAAGAATTCCCAACTTTAATGATATCAATCAGTGCTCGAAATTAATTGATTTTAGTAAAATGGGTGAAGTTTTCGATTGTCTATAATAAATTTCATGAGCTTATGTTAAGTGAGAACCTGTTCCATTTTGCCTTCTTCTGTTTGTAACATACATTTGCAATAGAAATTTCTGTATAAACACACTTAAAACTAAACTTACTTCACGTGGCATTTGACACACTGATCGGCGACCTCATCCTTAAGCCAATGGTCGGCTACACCACGGCCCGGTTGCTCCGTAACGCTCCAAGAGAAAATGCGACCACGTGTATCACCTAGCAATTATAAGATTTGGCGTACATTATCTTCATTTTAGTCAGTAATGCTTTGTTTGTACTCACCCACATACAGTATTTTATGATCTTTGGATACCGTCAGCGCTGTTATGCTGGCCGGTTCGGCATTATCTTTGCGATCATAGGCCGTATGCATGGTTAGCTTTGATCTGAACATTAATTGACGTTGCCATTTAAAGCCTAGGGAAAAATGATGCATAGATTAGTGAATGCCAAGCCAAGCGGAGGAAGTGCTGTGAGGTTGTGAGGGGGGGTGTTAATTAATTTCTAATAGGCACCTTTTCGAAGCCCCTGTTCGCCGCGATATCGGTCGTTGTCTAACAAAACGAAGCCATCCGTTAAGCTGGTGTCCGATTTGCTGGGTCGTATGCTGTGCTCATCTGTAAAAACCGAAATATATTAGTTTATTTGTCATATTCGTATATAGATTTTCACTTTGCCGCACCCTCATTTGTCTTGTGCTCTGAACTGCTGCCCGGTCCATCCACCGTCGCCGATTTCATTTCATGCAACGATTTCGCGCCGCTAATCGAACTCTTTCTGCGCTCAGTCGAAGGTTCCGTTAGACCAGTGGCCTCTGCAGATTTGCTCGACTCGTTGCTGTGCTGCGAGGCCTCCGAAATGCTGCTCTCTGAGGCGGATTTCACAATCTCTGCAAAGGGTTTTTTTTCAGTAAAGCAAACTATCAAAGTTAATTTGTGTTTCAACAAACCATGTTCAGGTTCTGGCTGCGAGAGGCTCTTCATTTGTTTGAAAATACTCATTTTGTCTGTCTTATTGGTTGAATCATCCACGGAGCCGGCGTCGGGTTTGTCCTGCGAAGTAACTTCCACGCCGCGCTTCAGCTTGCGATCAATGGGCACTTGGGTGTACTCCAGCGACCACATCTGCAGGCATAGCGAATGTTATTATAGATTTTCTAAATTTTTTTGGGTTCACTTACCCTGACAACGCCATCCGTGGAGCCCGTCATGACCACGTTTTGCTGATCCCATTCGCGTATCTGGGAGAAGGCAACGCAGAGGATTTGCTGCATGCGATCAGCGCTGCCCACACACGTGTTGACCATGGCCAGAGCATCGCCGTTGATGGACCACACATGCAGCCAGGTGGCCGAGCAGGTGGCAATTTCGCCAGATAGCTCGTTGATGGCGACGGCGGCCACGACGCCCGCATGTCCGCGCAGTTGCCGGACAAACGTGAAGCGGGACATGTCCCAGACGATTGCGGTGCCATCACGCGATCCGGACACAATCACATTGTAGGCAGCACTGGCCGCCAGACAGGTGACCGCATCCGTGTGCCCGTGCAGCGAATGCCGCACACTGAGACTCTTCCGGTTCGCATCGAATTTCCATATGGTCACCACGGAACTGGTGCCGGCTGTGACAATCATTTTGGCATTGGGACAGGCGCAGGTCAGTATCTCGCCCGAGTTATGCGCCGCCGCCTCGGACACAAACGAAGCGCGATCCGTGTCGTAGAGACCCACGCGCAGAGAGTGATCGGCAAAGCCCCAGGCAATGTATTTGGTGTATGATGGCGGCATCATTACCTTGTTCTGCTCCACGGCAAACACCGTTTTATCGGGCTGCAGTATTTGGCCCACTGGCCCTTTGAGCTCCTTTATCGGCTGCAGACTCGGCTTCAGATTGTCCAGGTTGTGGAAGAATAGACGATCCGTTTGCAGCACTGTGCTGTTGCCCTGTATCAGTGCCGTTGGATCGATTAGGGCCGAGTGTCGCGAGTTGGCCATTTTCTTGGCTGGATGCGCTTTCTTAAACAGTTGTTTTGGTATTTGGCCAAAGTTATTAATGAAGCCAATGGTGGCGTTCTTTTTAAGTGGATCATCAATGCTAAAATTATAATGCATTAATATATTTATATAATGCGCAAAAAGTGCGTTAACCTACTTGTAAATATCCACGTTGCCCTCGTAGAAGAGATGATGGAACACATTGACGGCATCCACAGCGGCGGGTCCTTGCTGCTTGCAGCCAAATATCAAATCAATCCACTGAAAGAAGAATTTCAGGTAAAATATAAATATAAAAATCGTTTATGTTAAATGTAACAAAAAAAAATCTATTTAAACTATAAATTCGCAAATCTAAATATTGAAAAAATATTTTTTTTCAAAATTCACAAGGGGGGGAGTACATGATTTTTTGACCAAAAAATTCAAAAAAATTTTATTTTCGAAAATGAATATATTTTGAATGTAGAATCAATATATAGGACAAATTATGATCAAAATGCCATCAAACGTGAAAATCGGTTCACTTTTGACAAAGTTATGGCGGTTTGAAATATGGGAGTTATGGAATCTGACAACTTTACATGTAAAAATTTTTGTCGATTTTGGCGTGATTTTTGACCAAAAATTTGACCTCCTCAGAATCACCTCAAATGTTGTTTTTTATGCTAATTGTGACAAATAAAATCGATTAAAACTCTAAATTCCCAATTCTAAATTTTGAAAAAAAATTTTTTTCCAAAATTCACAAGGGGGGACCCTTGTGAATTTGACCTTTTTTGACCAAAAAATTCAAAAAAATTGTATTTTCGAAAATGAATATATTTTGAATGTAGAATCAATATATAGGACAAATTATGATCAAAATGCCATCGAACGTGAAAATCGGTTCACTTTTGACAAAGTTATGGCGGTTTGAAATATGGGATTTATGGAATCTTTTATTTCAGAACGTGAACGAGTATAGCGCAGTCGGTATCGCCCGACTACAATGTTCTTGTTCATATTAGCCTTTTGTATAACTCTCATTGCCTCTCTATGTGATTCTCATGACTTTAAGTAAGGCCTATAGATTTTGATGCTTATATTATGTGTTGTTTTACATATAACAAGGGTTTTTCTTTTTAAGTTTACTTACTATTCTATAAGAATAGTTCAAACTTACCAAATGCAAATGCTGACTGACATGATCGCACTCCAAAGCGCTGCGATGCAGCCGGATAAACTCCCTGGGATCCTGTTTGGCCCATGGCGGCAATATGACGTGATTCAATGTTTCGCCATTCTGTTTGGTGCCCAGATCAAAGTTGTTAAAGTTGCTGAGGAACTCGGGCAAGTAGAAGAACTCGGGTATTAGCTCCTTGACATCGGCCATGTTCAGCTTGGAGGCCGATAGCCAGGCCTCCTTGATGCTGTGAAACATGCGATCCGCCAGATCAAAGTGTCCGCCCTGCAGCTTGAGGAACGGCTGCGAGAAGGGCTCCAGTCGCACCAGATACGAGCACACGATCATCGCCGAACTGTAATGGGTGCCATAGTGATAGGGCGGTGTCTCGCCATGCGGATCGTCCCATTCCTTGAAGCGCTTCTGAAACTGCTCCAGTCGCTCGTCCGACTGTGCGCCCATGGGACGCGAGAAGTCGCGGAATGTTTTCGGATTGGTAAAGTCCAGCTCCTCTGAGTCGTAGTCGGCCAGTATCCAGGGAAACACCGGATACTGCATGAGATCGTTGTAGCTGCGACCGGCGAGCGTATTCAAATGCATTAGGTATTGGAAATTTGAGATTTCGCCGCGAACCCAACGCTGTGTCACCGATGTCTCACCGATCAGGCCGCTGAACAGACCCGAAGTTTGTTCCACGCTCGCCGTGCGCTTCTGCCCGGCCACAGACTGCTGGGCATTGTCGTTGAGAGCGGTGGCCAAGGCCAGAAACCGTTGGTTCACCTTGTTGCGCACCTTGCGCGGAAAGCTGAGCAAATAGTTGCGCCCATCCTCGGAGAATACCTCCAGCGCAATGGGCTGCAGCAGATAGCGTCGCTTGTGCACCTCGCGTATCTCCTCGTAGGCAAACTTGGAGCACTGTCGCAGCTTGTGGCTAACGGCGCGTGACGTCGACGACGTCGTCCCGCCCGAGTTGGGTATGATGGGCTCGTAGGCGCCGGCTGGCAGTGTGTCTATGTCGCGTATCTCTCGGTTCTTCAGCAGCGTGAAACCGTCCACAATGTAGCAGTGCTCCTTGCCGAACAGCAGCAGACCCTCAAAGGTGTCCAGGCCCTGAATGCGTGCACAGCGAAACATGAAGCTGATCTTCTCCTGCTCCTCGAGCAGGCGCAGAAACGTCTCGTTGTCGCTGGTCATCGAAGTGTCCTCCTCCTCCTCATCGTCCTCTTGGGCATTGCCATCCAACGATTCCTGCGGATATGGCGCCCCATGCGCCAACAATTTGGGCGAGACGGGCGGCGGTGGCGTCGATGTCGAGCTGCTCGCCTCCAGCCGATGCAGATTGGCTGCCTCCAGCGAGGATTGCTGCTGGATCGTATGCTGCTCGGCCTCGGCGAGAATGCGTGGCTGTTGCTGGCCGTGCAGAAAGTGAATCTTGCTGTCCAAACTGGAGGCCACCTTGTACTTGAGCTGTCGATTGTCGGCCAACTCCAGTTCCGGCCGATACGGATAGTGCAGATAGAACAGCTCGTTGCGCATGGTCTTCTTGCGCATGCGATGCGGCCCTTCGGTTGTGTCCAGTATCCACTTGTCCAGCGTGCAGCAGCCCGTCGGACCCCAGAGGCCGCGTTCGCGCGTCAGCTCCGTCTCGGACTGCACCCAATCCTGGTAGACATAGCGCTGTGTGTGCTGCAGCATTTGCTGGTATTGCTTGGTGCGCAGCTCCAGCAGATCCTTGATCAACTGGACGTGTATGCCAGTGCACTCGTACGCCGACTCGCGGCTCATATTCGATCGGGTCCGCACCAGTTCGTCCTTCTTCACCTTGCTGCGACTGGCCAGACGCGTCAGGCCGCCGGTCACCTTCTGTATCTTGGACTGGATTTGATTGTGCAGCTCCCAGGGCACACGATACGAGGCCTTGCGCTCCGCATCCACATAATTGAACCAGAGCTTGGAGGCCAACTCCATCACCTGTTCGCGGGTCGTCTGCAAATCCGGTGCCTTGGAATTGGCTGGCGGTGGGGTTAGCGATATTTTGAAGACCTCCTCAATGGCGGGCTTCTTGCACACGTACAGCTCCTCCCAGACCCGAAAGGCGGCGCCGACAATCAAGTTGCGTCCCTGTTGTGGAAAGTTTACTAAATTAACAACTTCAATCGGGGTAAACATCTTAATTGGGGGCTTACCTGTAACTGGTTGAGGTCCTCATCTTTGGGCTCTGTTGTCTCCGTCTGTGGATTCACATGCCAGGTGGTGTTGCGTGTTGTGGCCGGCTCCAGTATTATTTTCATGTCCGCCGTTAGCTGCATCAGACAATAGGTGAGACAACCAATGAATTCCAGTTCGTGATTGCCGGCGCCAAAGATGAGCAAACGATGCTGGATGATCTTGTGCAGCGCTTCGAGGACGCTCATCTGCTCGGCTATGGAGTCATCGGTGGGCCGTGAGAGCAGGAACAGTATGCTGCGATTCAGCGAATGATGCAGCTGCTCCAGGGACAGCGACGAGGAGCGACGCTTCGCCTGGCCAATCAGCTTGATGACAAAATCAAAGATATCGTGCGGATTCCGTGTCAGACAGCCCTGCCACAATTTGTCGACAATGCGCGCCGTCAGATAGAACACGTTCGGTGCAATGTGCTGCGTGTGGCTCTGCAGGAGCGGCACCAGCGGCAGCGCCGCCTGCTCACCCACCAGCACATCGGCGGCCAGCAGGTGATCCATGAGCGCAATGATGATCTGTGTTTGATATTGCACCTGCAGCGGCAACTCGGCCGTTTCGGGTGCGGCATCCAGCACCATGTCAATGACGGGCGTGCTCTTGCCGTGCATGTTTAGGCCCAGCGAGTCGACCACGATGACGCGCAGAAAATCAATGATGCACTTGCGCACAGGATGAGCGGTTAGTTTTGGCTGATTGGCCACGGCCGCGTGCAGCGTTTCCGGCGTAGGCAGCACGAAGCTGGTGCTGGTGCCAGTGCCGTCGGTGGGCGTGGAGGCGCCACTGTTTGGCTCCGAGTCGCCGGAACGTGAAACCTGGGGAAAGAGCACCGCAACCAGCGAGGTAACCACATCGCCGGCCATCATCACCGGCGTAAAATCGCTCAGATTCTGATAGAGACTGAACAGCAGCTGGATAATCGTCTCCGGATGACTGTGCAGCCAGGCGGCGCACTCCCCGCCATGGACAATCGCACGGACCATGGCCAGGAGCACACAGACGCCCTCCGGGCAGACATTCAGCTTGGGCAGCTGCGTATTGGCCGAGACGGGAGCACCCCAGAGGAACGACCAGACGCGATCCAAATCGAATTTTGTGTGCTCGGTGGCCAGCACCTTGACGGGCTGGCCCATAATCAATGCGGTCACCAGGAAATACAGCTCCGGAACGTCCAAATGATGCTGCATCAGCCACTCAAACAGCTGGAAGCCTGTCGTTAAAAAAGGAATCGATTAACGATAGTTAAAAGCAAATCGAGTCGGAGGATTACAGACTAAATTTTGGATTGTTCAACAGGCTCTACTCACCAGGTATGTTCAAAGCTGCTGTGCGCACCTCGCCCGCAATTTGTGTGGGCAAATGTTGTATGGTATTTTGGGGCGTGGCCACGATGACAGTGCCAGTGCCATTGGAGGGACGCTGATTGAGCTGCTGGGCGCCGAGGCCGAGCATTTTGTGTTGCGAAACCATTTCGGTGAAGCGCAAATAGCCGCCGTTGTGGGTGGCATCGCGGAATCGGACCAGGAAACTCTCGTTGGCGCAGACCACGACGAGAATGCGCACGGCTATAATCACCGTGGTGAAGTGGACGTGCGGCTGCATGAACAGCAGCAGCCAGTCCATGCCCAGCGTCTTGGAGATGTCATCGCAGATGACATAGTTGACGGTGTTGCGCG
Source organism: Drosophila melanica (assembly GCA_004143765.1). NCBI lineage: Eukaryota > Metazoa > Arthropoda > Insecta > Diptera > Drosophilidae > Drosophila > Drosophila melanica. The sequence goes on along the minus strand of SCDT01000607.1, from coordinate 60,328 downwards.
GCGTGAAGAGCAATCCGTGCAAAAGCGATAGGCAGCGATTGCGCAGGTAAATGTTCTGTGCCGCGCCATCCTGATCCTCGGCCGGTGGTTTCATGCTGGGCAACAGGATCGCACGCTCCACACTCGAGTCCTGGACACGCGGCAGCTTGGCGGCCACATACTGTCCGAACAGCAGCAGATCCGTGTGCCGGGGCTGGCCACCCAGCAGGGTCTCGAGCAGATTGAATAGGATCTCGCGCGTGGAATGATCCTGGATGTGCGTTATAATGTGCAACAGTTTCACCAGTAGCTGCAGGTCGCGCATTATTTTCACGTTCTGCTTCTTCTCATTGGACTCCACCACCAGCTCCAGCAGGTGCTCCAACAGCGAACGGAGCAGACCATTTGGAGCATTGTGCCAAATCTCCAGGTCGCACAGTAAATCCTGAAATGCGGTCACATTCGGTATGGCGGACATATCGTGGCCGCTGTTCACCGTGCCCACCAGGCCAAAGGTCAGGTGCAGAATGTGCGAGTTCAACAGATGTTTCTTCTTCTTGAAGAACATGCCCAGCGTCTGATAGCAACGCTTCCGATCCATTTCCGCCTGGGCAGCCCGATTGCTGCGCACCACACAAGTCAGCGCCTTGACGCCCGCATACAGCGACTCCACATCCTGGGCCATCGCAATGATGCCCAGCAGCACATTGCAGCCGCCGACGGTGTCGATCATGGCCGAAACCGGATGCGGGCTAAAAACACGCACGCCCAAATAGCCGACAACAACGCCGCCCAGCGAACGGCCAGCGCCGGCCAAATGACCAGCCGAATTGTGAAGGATTCTGCAAAAGAGAGATTAAGTTAAACTCGATAATTAATGACACCAAATGGTAGCTACTCACTTGATGGGCGTGGCATTCTCGTGGGAATTCATGTTGAGCTGCTTGGCAATGCTCTTATTATCCGCCCGACTGTACACCTTGCGAATCTTGACCAGCGTCAGCTTGGAGACGGCCTTCGCGTTCAGGCCGAGCAGCACACGATCTTCAGGCACTAATGGCGCCAGCGGTTCGAATTGTTTGCCCAGCTGCGGCGCCTGCAGGGAGCCCATGTAGTGCGGCCCCAGCTGGTAGATGGTCTGCACCGTCTGCTGGGTGAGCACATCCTCCAGCAGATGGCAGACACCCTGTTTCCAGCACAGGCGCGAATAGCGACGCCAAATCGGCGGTGTGCCAATGTAGCCAAAGATTTGTGTTGCCGATGTCAGATTGACGCTGCCGGCGCCCGGATGTTGGGCTATATAATGCAGCTTTTGCGTATGCATCGGAACACCGTCCAAATAGAGGGACAGACTGGAGTTCTTGAGCACGGCTCGATTGAGCACCACGACCAGATTGTGCCACTGACCTTCGTGCAGCAGATCTGGACACCAGATGCGTGCGATGCCATCATCCGAACCCTCCGGCTCCCAGTCGCCAATGCCTAAAAAAAAAGGGGTGGGAATATGCAAAAATTAATATTCAAGCTAGAATTTTTAATGTGAAATTCTTAAAGTTGCAAGTATTTTTATATATTTGCAATTTATTATCGATCTGGATCATAGTATTGGCTGAAGCCAACTTGCTTTGACCTTATTCGAGCATAAATTCGGACTTGTTCAAAATCTATTCTTCTATATATTTAGTTTACCCTGTTCACAAAGTGTTTAGGAATTTATTGGTTTTGAGGAATTTTTGTGGATCATTTTATTTATTATATTTTTTTTTTAGTTGTGGGTTTTTAGTAATTTATAAATTATAATTAAATGAAATCAATTTTTATTGCATTGGTACGCAATTAATTTTTAAACGAAACCAAAATGGATCTGAACTCATTTATTTGCGTTTAATTTAGTGACTCTTTAAGTCAAGAACTAAATCCACATTTGCGGCGAACGTAAAAAATTCTATATATAATCAATGATATCATTACTAAGTAAAGCAAAGCAGTGTATAAAAAGAAGACTTAATATGAATGAATCAGGTATTTGGAATGTGTTTGAAGCGTTGAGCAATATCAAGAATTGAGGCAGTGAAAACAAGTAAAAAGCTGTACTCGTTCATCGCTTACAAAATGGAAAACAATCGGTTTTTGTAATATTCCCAATTTAAAGACTAACCTAAAAAAATTTAAATAGCTATAAAGATTAATTACACAAATCTCATCTTACTTTGTGAACGAGCATACAAAATATGATATATAATAAAAAAAATACATACTTTTCCTGGGCGTTACAAGCGTCTCCTGTGTGGAGACCACAATGGCCTTATCCCTAGCTGAGAGCAGTATCGACAAACAGGCCAAGTTCTCCTCGCGTGGATTGTGAATGGTGCGCACCAGGGTCAGGAGGCGCACACAATGCGGATCTGTCTTCGGGTCGGAGAATTTTTCCACACAGAACCACGTCGAATAGCTGAGACCCGTTTGCGGCGGAAAGATGCGATCGCCGGCACCGATGCCGCCAATTGTATTCGCATCGATGGTGCCGCCCGCTGTGGCCGTGGCCTGCGGCGCCAGCGATGGCAGATAGAGGCAACCGAAGCCCTCGGCGGACATGTCCAGCTCAACGAACGGCGGCAGCGTGCTGGAGCCGTGTGCGCGAAAATCGCGCGGCGTTGTCATTGAAACCAGCGTCTTGATGCGCGTCAGCGGCACCGGACCGCCCTGGCGATACGGCTGCTGGAGATCAATGTCCGCGCAGGAGAGCGGCTCACCGAGCCGCAGAAACTGGCGCAGCTCCGTGGGCTGGAGCGCCTGGGCCGCCAGTCGTTCCAGTATGTACTGCATCGGGACGTGCAGCGGATGCAGCTCCTCGGCGAGGGCGCGACGCGTCAGCCGCAACAGCTGCTCGGCCAGTCCGTGATCGCACATTATCTGCTGATTGCGCTCGCTGCGCACCAGCGATTTGATGATCTCGCTGAGGTACACCTGCAGCTGGATGGCCTGCAGCGGTGCCGCATCGTTCTGCACGCCCGGCAGCAGCTGCAGCAAGCAAAGCACAACGCCGGGATGCACGATGCGCGGCTCGGGTGCGGGTTGGGTTAGATTCAATTGACTGGGATGCACTGGCGCCGCCAGCTCTTTGCTGGGCGAACGCGTGTGGGGCGCCGAGTCGCTAAAGAGCGTTATAACACCGCTCAGATTCGGCGACTCAAAGTTGTCCAAGGCGATGCTGTAGAGCAGCCGAAACACCACACAGATGTACGACAGCGAACTGGGTATATCCTCGTCGAAGCTGTAAGGGATCCAAATTAAAGTTTAGCGTCTCCGAATTGCTTGAATAAGCTCACCTGAAGCTCAATATATCCCCGCTGAATACGTCGTGGTAGTACTTGAGTAGTGTCTGCTGCGGCTCGTAGCTGCCCGTGAAATCCTGAAGCGTTGTGCCGTTGCCGAAGCAGCCGAGCAGACGCAATGTGTCGCACAGGGAACTGTTGCAGATCTCTTGGTGAAAGAATTTGGCATTCGCCGGCTCGAAGCGCATGGCGGTGGCCAGCGTCTGGCAGACAATCTGCAGCAGGAGTATGAGATCGTGCTGGGCAATGCCCGGCTGTGGCTGGGCCATGCTGCCATCCAGGGAGACAAACACGCTGGTCAAATAGACAAAGCCGCCAACCTTGCGGAAGACGGTGCGCGTGCGATGCGAGTCCTTGAGGCAGCCGAGCAGCATGTTGAGTATCTGAATTTTGAATTCCACCTGACTCGGGCAGATGCTGTGCATCATGGAGAGTATATAGAGCATGTCATCGTCCCCACCGGCGGAGAGTATCAGCTCACGGACAATGCCCAGCGCCTGGGGACGGCAATGCTTGTATTTGACCAGCTCGTGGATGCACTTGGCACCGCCGTATTCGCGAAAGATTTGCGCATTGTTGCTGGCGCCGCCGCCCAGCAGCATTGTCAGTGCCTCCAGGACAAGTTTACCGAGTGTATCGAGCAGATCCTCCTGCTGATCGGCTGCTGGCTGCACCACCAGGGAATCGTCACCGTTGGTTATCTCCTGCACATGATCCGCATAGCGATTCAGGCAGCTGACAAAGATCTCCAGTATGCCCACCTCCCGGTACACGTCCTTGAAGACGCTATTGTGGCGCAGTATGTTGAGCAGTGTCTTGAGGCACAGGATGCTGCACGAGGTGGACTGGTTGTGCTTGAGCAGCAGCGACAGGCTGATCAGCTCCTTGCAGGGCACAAACTTCAGCTGAAAGACAATAAACTCGAGCAGATCGTAGAACTTCTCCTGGATTTGTGGACTCTTCTGGTGTATGCGCTCCGCAAAAGTGCTCAGCGTTTGCTCCGATTCGAGTATAAAATAGTTGGCATCCTCCGAGTGATAAACCCGCGATATGGCATCCAGTATGGTGCAGCACAACGCAGGCGTTGTGGATCTAAGGAACACCGTTTGCAGCACCTGAAATGCGTACACATTCCGGACGCACGTTTCCCGTGAACTGGCCTGCGGCAACTGGAAATTCTGCAGCTTGAAGACCGTATTGAATTGCGCGGCTGGCGGACGCAGCTCGTAGAAGCCGCACATGCACAGCGATGAGATCATTAGCACCAGGTTGCGTATGGCCGCCTGGATATCCAGCGTTTGACTGCGCGCATTGTCGAATCTGTTAAGTGAAACTTTAGCATAATAACAGGGTATTTAGGAATTAAACGGCTTACTTGAGCAAAAAGTCGCTGAGAAATATGTAACCCTGTGAGGCGCGAAAGTCGTCCAATAGTATCTGGGATACCTGACTAGAGTCCTTCAGAAAGCAAAAGACGGTGACGAACATTTCGACAATTTCCAGTGGATTGCCAAACGTCAAACGCTGCATGTTGTCCACGCAGAGCGCCATGCAGCCCTTGGCTAAATAAAAAATCAGGCAGTTAAGCATAATGGAAGGATTTTTTCGAGGATTTACTCACAATGTATATAGGTAACAACGGCATCGGTTAGGCCATGCCTGGAGATGGTGGTCAGTATCTCGGCCGCATTCTTGCGCCACACGATATTTTGCATGGGACAGGGCGACGTGATGGCCGAGAACAGCAGCGTGAGATCGTCCATGCGCGCCAGCTCCTCTGCCGGATACGGATACGAGCACAGCTTAACCAGCAGCTGCACAAACACCTTCTGCAACAGAGTGCGGCGCTCCTGAGCATTGAAATCGCTAACGTTCGCACCCTCCGCGGGCGGAGGATCGTCCTCCACCTGGGGCAAATCGAAAAACAGGTACAGACACTTGACCAATGTCGAGGGCACCGCTGCAGCTGTCATGACCTGGAAGTGGAATTTTGAGGAGGGAGAATTAGTAACTTGGGAAATAAATAAAGAATAAATTAAATTGTTTTCAATTAAATTTTTGAAATGGAAATTTCAATTTGATTTGGCCAATTGGACCTTAAGACCTTTTATAGGAAATAAAACATGTTGCTAACTTGTTTTAATTTAGACACAAGATCTATCTTAGTCAATACATTATATTATTTCCCATTTGTATCTATGTAATCTTCATTTATCAGTTGAAAAAAAATAGTAGATGTTGCTAATTAATTACTGGGAATCAATATTACATCTGTTTTATAATCAGAATTAATTTTAAAAAATGAATACAATCTTTATATGCAAAGTTTTTTATAAATCGTGCGTATAATGAATTTTTAAGAATATGTTTTTAGTCATCAAAAACTAGGCATATTCCCATGAAACACTTTTTAGTGGCTTTATATTTAGAATAAAAATACACCAGCGATAAACTGTGCCAATTGTGCATATAAAAAGCTATTCAATTATTAATTCAATTTAAATCGTTGACAAGGCGAGGAAATGATAAAAATAGAGGTCACTTGTGTGTATACTATATATAACTGATAAATTTATATGCTGCATATATAAAGCGAATTGCAGTCAGGAAATACAACAAAAATTCTTAAGTGATTTGTTGATATATAATATATCTTTAACCTGTATTAAAGAGACATCGCCATTGGCCAAGAGATTTAGTGTGGCCAGCAGCAGCCAGCCGCTGCTGGTGTCCTCCGTTGTTTCCACCTCGAGAAACTTGACAATCGCTATGGAGGCAGCCTCGGTGCTTTGGTTCGATGCACGTTTTCTGATCTCGCTGACCATCAGACGGGAGACCTGCTGACAGAAGGCGACCACATCCCAGAATTTTTCGCTCATATCGTTGGCGGGACAGCTGCTGAACACCTGTTGCGATCAACAAACACAATTTACATTTCATTTACATACACATTGATGACTTCCAACTGACCTTGCAGAACAGTGGCAGCATTTCGTAGAGTTTGCCATCCCGTTCGTTCTCGCTGAGCGGCTCCTTGGGATGCGTGTACTCGTTGAAGAGCTTCTTCAGCGTGGCCAGGCTCATTTGTATCCGTGCGTCGAGCAGCGCCTCTTCGCTGCTGCGTCCGTTCGCCGCTGCACTGCCGCTGCCTGTGTTGCTGCCGCCGCCGTTGCTGTTGTTGTTGCCGCTGCTGCTGTTGCCGCCGCTGCTGCTACCAGCGCTGGCAGCGCCGCGCAGCTTGCGCATAACGTTCATAGCTGTTGTTGTTGTTCTTGTTGTTGTTGCTGCTGCTGCTCAAACTGTAAATGCGCAAAACAAACAGAATTAGTCGACAGTCGAAAATCACATCATCAGCACTCAATTAGCATTGAACACCCCCAACAAATCAATTGCTTTGCCCCACCACAATCGCGCCCACTGTAGCTTTAGCCTCAGCTTTAACTAGCTTCAGCTTTACGACGCCGACTGTGAATCATCGGCGCACTGTGCAATTGTCTATCGTAGGTTTTCCCCTACAACAAATTTTTTTTTATTATTTATTTATTTATTCATTGTTTGCTGTATAACCAGAACCCATCGAATAGTGGGCAAAGGGGTACAATGGTTTTATTTAAACGTATGTAAAGCTCAGAAGACATATATTTTTGATCCCAAGAAGAATATTATCTTGGTCCGTTTTCGCGTCTGTCTGAACGCAGCGATCAAGTTTATCATTTTTCCTTGATAAATATCGATATTAATTTATAGTCTTTTTTATCATATTTCAGAATTTTTGAAAGCTGCTAAGATTAATATAGTTTTTAGAATTGCCCCATGTCCATTGGTTTGGACATGCAATTGATTGCTATTTTTAAGTCATAAAAGTTGCATAAATATCATACGATTTTTTTAAAGAAATTATTCAAGAATTTATGTTCTTGTAATATTATTAATTTATTTTACTCGATTTTTAGTTAGTCGATATCCAATTGAAAGGAGTTTAATATAAAGAAACTTGTTGTTAGGTATATGTACCCGCATCAGATAACGTGCTTTATTTCGGTAACATCCCTTAAGGGCGTGGCAACATAATCAATATACCTCAATATATAGTCAACAAATGCGTCTTCCGGCAAAAATTGTTTGACAAAACTATGTTATATTGCATAGGTTAGATTATTAGATACATTTTGCCACGCTAACAACTAAATTTAGTCGTGTTGTTGTCAAAGACAAAGATTAGGTTTTAATCATGAACGTTTTTGTTGTAATTTTATACTCATTTATTATTTATTATTTTAGTTATTCGATTAGAACCACTTGTAACGTTTGCACTTGTGTATTTATTATTTTGTTGTTGTTTGTTTTGAATATGGATTTGAATGTGAGTCACGCGCTAGCACACAGCTGGTTTCAGGGTATCCCGTAGTCGGGCACTCTTACTTGTTATTATTAAGGCGGAATGTTTATTAAAGCGCCCAGCCAAGTGAACGAACGTGCGAACGTTGCCACTGTCTGTGTGTATGTATATGTCCGTGTGTGTGTCGGGGCGCACTCAATGATTGTTTAAGCGTGGGCGCCGCAACGCTTTGTTGCGAGTTCGAGTGGGGTTAAGTGAACAAATGCCGTTGCTTCGGCCGCTTATCAATAAATCAAACACAAATATTTACGCTGATTGTGCAAACAAAAATATGCGACAGCTGTTTGCAGTTTACTTTAAGCGCAGTTGTTTGCTTTCGTTTTGCAATACTTTTTATTTGCTTTCTTTTTACACTTTTTGTACACTTGCTGCCAACGCATTTGGGCCATTTGGTAGCTGCAGTAACTGAGACTGAAAAACGGGCACAGCTAACGGCTGCTCGCTATTTCTTCCATTGCACGCACTTTCGTTCGTTTCGCTCTTTGTTTTGCTCGTCTCAATCGCGATGCTACGACAATTTTTATTGATTTTTCTGCTCTCTCGCGCTCTTTGGTGCTCTCTTGCTGTGTCCAGCGAAGCACCGTTGTTCGACAGGCCAATTGAAAATTTTCACACACATTTTTCGCCCAGTTTGCACAAGTTTTTGCACTTACTTTCAATGCACATGTTTAGCATGGTTTCTGTTTTGCGTTTTTCATCAGTTTAACGAAATTAATTCGTTTGTTATTCCATTGGAAAATACGTTTTGCTGCAGACGCACAAATTGGTGTTTAATAAAGGAGAACGATATTTACGTGACTTGTTAGAGCTGGTACAAAGTATCGCAGGTATCGCGTGAAGGGTCACGGTATTCTTATAAAACTTCTGCAGATATGTTATATGAATCCAAAATATGGTATATTATAAAATGTGCATTATATAAGAGCAATATTCTAAATAGATAGGCTAATTTCATTATTTTTATTTTTAGTTAACCGTGAGAGTTTAAATTAAAAGTCACGATATCGCTCATCACTGTTGTCAGCTGGCAGTGTAGCAAAACGGCACATTTCGCTCTCTTTGCACTTGCAAAGTGTGCGTTGCCAACGCACTGTGTTTGTGTGCGTGTGTTGCCAACCAAAGTGAATTGTGATGGGCGCGCTGTTTAAAATTAAAACAAAATATAATCCTTGTCATTTATTTGTATGTTGACGACACTAACCGAAATAAATATATATATATATACGAATTTGGGGGGAAAAAAAAACATCTTAATAAACCGGAATGGATAATTTTAGTACGCATTCGGTTGAGAGCGATGAAGTATCGTCGGACGAAGACCCAGCCGATGCGGTCTGTATAATGCCGCCACGTCCAGGCACCGCGCCCAAGAATTTCCAGGAGCTGTACATACCGCGCGAACAATTGACGCCCGTCAATTTTCCGATACAGGAGGCGCAGCGTTGGCAAACATTGATAGGTAAAAATGGCAAAGTCTATCGCTTTCCGCTGCCCACCATTCTGCCCAAGGTGATCCAGACGCGATTCGTGCCCAAGGGCGAGCTGCCCAAAGATGTCGCCGTCGACCGCCGCCGCCGACAATACAGCAAAATCAATCTGACCGAGGAGCTGAAGAAGGCCGGCCTCACCGATGATATGCTGCAGCCGACCGAGGAGCAGTACAATCTGATGTCCGAGTTTGCGTTTCCGCACAAGTTTCCGCTCAGCTATTTCGATGACAGCAACTACGACATCAACTCGCCAGCGGCCTGGTTTGAGCTGGGCGTGGTCGGCGATGTCCACTATCCGCTCCCGGCACGCGCCTATCTGCCCTACAATCGCAGCCTGCGAAGCTGTCGCTGGGTGAACGCCGCCGTCACCGCGTACAACGAGAAGACGCACCTCTGGTCGCTCACCTCAATGGACGACGAGTGCACCTACGAGGTGCCCAAGCTGCAGTTCATGTTCCTCGCCGAGGATCCGCACAAGTACATACAGCGCCTCAAGTCCGCCGTTCACGAGCGCCACAAGGGCGAGCAGCTGATGCTGATGGAGCTGATCGTTGACTGTGTGCTCCACGATGACATCGAGTCGACGACCTTCAAGAGTTATAAGCCCATCGAGGCGCTACTGGAGAAGTCCAAGGTCTCCGAGAAGGCGAAGCGACGTCTGCGCTCCGAGGTGAACATTGTGTTTGAGCGTCTAATGGCACTCTACGAGCTGGAACAGTTCATTATACACATGCCCAAGGAGTTTCCACAATTCCGCAACATTTCGCTGAAGGAGTTTATGCCAACTGCCGCACACGTTGACTATGCGGATCAGGAGCGACTGATGCTGCAGTCGCTGGGCATTGATATAAAGGAGCGGCGCATTAGCTGGCTTCGGGCCAGTCTCTTCTATTGTCTGGGCGGCATTGAGGCGATGATGGGCGTGGCCGGCGAATGCCAGCACATCGAAACGCTGAGCATATTCGTGTGCAACTTCAATAAGCCAACGGCACTGGTCGATTTCCTGCAATCGCAGGAGGGCCACAGCGACAGTGTGTCCACCTTCCTGAAGGTCTACTGGATACAGCAGCTGACCACCGTGATCACCCTCGTGCTGCGCGCCCTGGGCAAGGGCTGGCTGGACATCTCGCTGAACAATTGGACCGTCTACGACATGTGCAAGATCTCCCGTTTCATATTGCAGGTGAAGTTTCGCATGCAGGAAGCGATGGAGGTGCTGCTGCTCAAATCGCTGATGAACTTCTCCGGCCTGGTCTGCGATCCATGTCGCCAGTTTCTGTCGCTCAAGCACAACTACAAGTGGACCAATAATTTCATCGATACCGAATTTCCCTACGCGAAGCCCGTCTTTGCCTTGACCATTGGCATTAACGAGGACCGCAAGGTGTTCTATTCAACGAACCCGGACGAGTTTCAGCCATCGCTGATGGACATCTTCAAGCGCGGCCTGGAGAAGACATCCGGTGTGAAAATGATCGATGCGGATGTGATGACCAACTTGAAGTTCGCCCACAATCTTTACATATTGACCGTCGAGCTGATCGAGGACAAGTTCATCGAACAGAACGAACTGATGCGCATTTGCTATGCGCAGGCGGTGCTGCCGCTGAAGGCGTACGCCCGGCAATATGAGAGATTCATTGATTTCTATTCGCTGAACGTTGTCGAGTTCATGAAGGAGTATGCGGCGGCCAAGAAGCCCTCGTCGAAGGTCAAATGGGACATTCTCGAGTACAAGCGTCAGAAGGAGGAGATACGGGAAATATTGCCCGCGTTCATAACAATCGGTCCGTTCTATATCAATGTGGACACACTGAAGCAGTTCCTGATCAAAAAATATATCGATCTGGTGCGACGCATTTTCGAGTATTACGTGGACCGCATGTACGAGACAACCGAACTGATAGTGGAGCGCTGCCAGGAGGTGTTCCACAGGATCGCAATGCGACCGACCAGCATTGAGCACCTGTTCGAGATACGCGACTACGCGATGACCGTACCGGACGTTGTCGATAATATCCGTGCCGATATACAGATCATGTGGATGGAGTACGATATGCTCGATAGTTTCTTTTACAATCTGAGCGATAATCAGTTCGCCATGAAATGGAATGCCTTTGCCTGGCCACATCAGATCCTAATGCGGCTGTCCACGCTGAAGGATGAGCAAAAAATTGACATTGAGGAGTTCCTGCGTATGCATTACAGCGAATGCCAGGGCTTCGAGGAGCGCCTCGAGTCGCTTAACGATGAGGTTCAGGCCTTCTCGCTGGCCTTCAACGCGAATCGCGCACAGGAAACATCTGTCGATATCAAAAAGACCTGGGCGGTCATCAGGGAACTGCAGAAAGTTGGCAAAACCCTCCAGTATCGACAGGAACTCTTCGAGCTGGAGCCACTGTCCACGGAATTCTTGAACAGCATCATCGACAGCTTTCAGCCCTATAAGCAGCTTTGGTACGCCTGCGCCAATTTCATTAAGCTGGAGGATGCCACCCTGGGTAATCCGATTGCGCTGCTCGATCTCGAAGAGGTCTGGACGAATCTGATGGGCCTGCGCGATGAGCTCCTCGAATCGCTGGTTAATTTCTCCGAGAAGCCGGAGATCATGGATGTGGCGCATGTTTTCATTGGTAAAATTGATGAATTTGTGCCAGTTTACAACAGCGTTAAGGATTTGCGCAACGAAAACTGGATATATTTGCATTGGATGGAGCTGAGCAAAGTGATTGGCAACGAAATCAAGTATACCGCTGCCTTAAATTACCAATATCTAATTCGGAAGGGCATCCTCGATTTTTTGCCCGAGGTGCATGAGATTTCCGAAAGGGCCACCAACGAGGCTGAGGAAATTAAACACGCAATCGAAGAGGAGGAGCGCCGCAAACAGGCCGAACAGGATGCCATCCTGTTGCGCAAACAGTTGCGCAAGTGCCGCAGGGATATAGTCTAACAGAGTGCATCCTCAACCAATTTGACCTTTCCATGTATTGTAAAAGTTCAATGTGCGAATTCGATTTGATCTATCATAAATCGAATATTGATTGAAATAATTTATATTTTTTAAATATTGATCACCCATATATATAGGACTGCTATGTTCTCTCCCTAAATTCCGTTATATATTTTTCCACCCTACTCATTTTCCCATTTAAATTCTTCCCACATAAAGAGAAGGCCGTAAGAAACAAGAATTTTGCAAAATAATATTTTAAAAAGTTTAACAGCTGAGCTACCGATTAATTAATTAATTAATAAGAAATTAAGAATTTATAAAAAACCAACAAAAACACAACAATTAATTAATAAAAAACTCGATTGAATGCTAGGATTCAATTCAATTTAGTGTTAAGTTTTATCTAATTAACGTGCGCCGAGTCCATTTAAACCTTCTTGAGTAAATTCATGATATCATTTTATATTTTATGTAATTGACTTATTCGATTTCTTTTTCACTCGCTCTCTCTAGCTATTTTCGATCCTTCTCTCTTAAGAGTCTCTCTCACTAACTGTCTAAAATAAAGCTCTTCTATGCGATTTTCATGATTTCAATTAAGGTTATATTGATTTCAATTTGTTTAGCATATGAATACCAAAGATAAAATTTATATTTTCAACATATTTTATTTATTTGAAAACTCATTTTCATTATGTTTATCTCTATTTATCAGATTGGCTGGCGTTGTAAACATATTGGATACCAACAAGCTGTGTTGGTAAGTCAATTTGTGTTTTTATATGTTATATAAATGTAAATATTAAGACCAGATTATCAGATTTTAATTTGCCAGAATGAGTCGTAAAATGTCAGCTAGGCCTATTTTTCAAACAATTAATTGTAATCAAGACCGATATTTATTACGAACGAATATTGCCAAGTCGGGTTAACTGTCATCTGCAAACAGCAAGATCAGAAGGGATATAATCCAAATCAGTTCAGCATTGGCGAGATTTCGCATGTTTGAACCGTTTGGCCGCCTGTCCTGGGCCTTGAAGAACATCACGGACACGGCCAATGGCAGTTCCACTTGCTGCTCGCCCGCATCGAACTCCAGATCGTGTCGCCGGCCCAGCACGAGACGTGCATGCTGCAGCACACTCTGGTGGGGCACGCGTCCCTCCAGCAGGGTCAGCTCGTCCACGTGAAACTCGTAGCTGACGCTGAGCAGCATGTTGCGGCAGCTGAGGCTCTGCTGCTGCTCGTCGTAGACGCCCTGAACGGGCGGCAGCTGGTGACCGTCAGCATAGGTTAGCTGCAGCGGCAGCCATTTGTCCGGCTGCGGTTTGCCCAGCTGCGAGACGAACACCTGCCCAAGATCCTCGAGCCGTGTGCAATTGTGCGGCAACAGCCTGCGCCAAATCTGCGCCTGCAGCTGCTGGCAGTAGTCCGTCCGATTGTCGAGTGCGGCCATCAACTGGCACTGCCTGGCCACATCCATGCCAAAGCCAATTGCGTGCCGCTGCTCCCAGTTGGTCTGGCAGGGCATCAGCCAGTGCCGGTGTGGCGCACTGGCATTGCTCTGGAAGTAGTCGAGTTCCGTTTCGCTGCCGTTTTGGAGCGTGGCCAGCAAGAGTGGAGCGCCCTGCACATAGCCAAGTGGTCCCGAACTGGGTCTGGTCGGGATCGCGTTAATCGGCTTGTAAACCAGCGCATAGCTCAGCCAAAGCTGTTCGCTGTCCGCCCGCACAGCGGCCTCCTTCAGCAGCAGCCTCGCCTCCACGATGTGTGTGTAGTTGTGCACCAGCTGCAGCTCCACGCTCTCCACCAGCATCTCCACCTGCGTCTCATTCCCAGCCAAACAGACCACATTCGGCTGCAGCAGCAGCTGCTGGCAGACTTCAATGCTGATGCCGGGCAGCTCCGCTTCGTCGTCCGAGTCACGCGGCCTGGACAGCAACTGGTGGCTGCTGGTCACATTGAGCAGGCTCCAGAGGCTGCTCTGCAACTCGGCGGCATCGGCCATGCGGCAGCTGCTGCGCATCGGTTGCAGGTGCAGCAACGTCTGCCTCAGCTGGCAACTGGCGCTCTCGTAGGCCATCGGCAGCTCCAAGCTGGCCAATTCTTTGCTCTCCGGCTGCCACAGCTGCAGCGCTTGCCCAAATTTGTAGTGCGGTGTAAACGGTGTGGGCGGCAACTGCGTCTCAAAGGCGCCCAACTGTTCCGGCCATTTATTATACTGCGCTGCATCAAAATTGTTGCTGAGAGTCTGAAAAGATCATAAGAATAAACAAAAAGGGTAAATAAATTAGAGAATTAATCTAATCTATTAGGTTTAGTTTTATTTTGACAAAAACAATTGGTTTTTGTAATTTGACAAATATTTTTCATCATTGTGGGAGATTTTATTTGAGTGATCTTTTGAGAAACTTTTCAGTACTCTATATGAGAAGATCATCACTAAGGAAAGTATTTAATTATGACATAAATTTGTTAAATTTCCATTTTGGAACATTTTATTACAATCGTATTAAACAATGATTTCGTTTAATATTAAGCATAAATATTAAATTAAATAAAATTTTCATTTGATTTTGGTAGTTGGGAAAAAATATTAAAATATTAAATATATAGTACACATATTTATATGTATATAAAACTAAATTACTTCCCATTTTAGTAAATGGGCAAAGAAATTTTCACCCAATATGATTGGTATATAATATATAATATAATATAATATATCATTTTGGATAATATTGGTAAACTTTTACCTAACTGCCTTAGGGTAAAAATCTCTTGAGTTTCTGATTTGTGCGGGAGTTAAGAATGTTCTGTATACTTCCTATGCAATATTCTTACTTCTATAAAAAAAAATCGATAAGCACATATGAAAAATATGCTTTAAAATAAATTTTGTCTGCTCATTTCTAAAATATAAGAATTCCAGTTGCAAATTTCCATTAATCGCACAAATTTTTTATATAGCCTTTAAAATTGTTAACATATTTGGCATATTCACCTGCACTTTGGTTGGCTTCGTGTTGCTGCGAAAGACGCACAGCCAGCCGTCGTTCAGTTGGCATGTGGGCAGACCATGATTGTACTGGAAATCCTCCAAACGCGTCTGCAGCTGCGCTGGCTGAACAAGCTGCAAGCAGCTGAACACCTGCAGCATCTCCGGCGAACAGTCGCGATCGCAGCAACAGTTGATTTCGCAGATGTCGCTCTGCTGGTCGCAGGCGCAGTAGTAGAAACGATAATCCTGGCGAGCAGGAGCCGGCGTGGTCATTTCCGTGGCATTCAAGGACTCCATGGACATGGTCGGAGCAGCTGTTGTTGTTGTTGTTCTTGTTCTGCGTGGCTTTTGTGTCTTGCGTGGCGGAAATGTTTGACTCGGCGTGCTGCTGGCAGCTTCCGGCAGGCTGCTCTCCGTGCTGTTAAAGTCCAAAATAATTGTTGTGATGGGTATTTCTGTTGAACTGGCTGCTGTTGTTGTTGTTGTTGTTGTTGTTGTGCTCGTGTTGTAGTTGTGTGCGACGCCAATTTTGACGCAGTGCATCGGTGTTGCCAACAGGCAAATCCACAAAATGCCGAGCACCGGCAGCGCCCTTGAGTTGAACATTGTTTTTACTTGAATTCGACGCCGTATTCCTCAAATTTGCGAAATATTAAATTCAAATCGACAATTATTTTGCCAGAGCTGCGTGTTTGCAATTTGTAGCTGTAGGCGATAAATGGGATATAGTCAAATATATAGTAAAATTTATTTTAAAATTGTACGCAGCCGGCAATTTCTATTTAGTTTTGCAAAATTGCAAAATGGAAAAATAGCGCGAAACTGTTATATTTTGAAAAACACTAAATTGAAATAAATGTAGGAACATGGGTTTGAACCTAGAATCTAACCACATTTAAAATTGGGCTTCCAGCCATTACATTAAGTTAAAAATACCATAACCGTGTTATATAATAATATATCGAAAACGTAACATAATTAAATCTAATAGCGAGACATTGGTTTAAATCTTGTTATTTTTTGTAGGAATATAATGATTTGCATATGTATTAGCTTCAAGAGGAGTATAAGGTCTCTCAAAATGCTCTAATAGGAAAAATCAATTAAATATTTCCTATTGAAGTTATATGGTATAGCTCTCTATATGGTATAGCTCATGAAGATGGCTACAATTTTATTGTGACGTCACACAAATTGATCTCAAAATCTTGTCTCATTTCGACCTACCGCTCGACACCCGAGTAGAGTAAATCGGTTTTGTGCAGGGCTGCGCCGCCGCCACCGAAGCGCTCCCGGATGCTCTGCCACCAGCCGTTGGGTGCGATCTTCCAGGTGTTTATTTGGAGGCGATGGACGCCCGGTGATGCGGGCACGTGTGCGAAACCGTAGCCGACCGGCCAGCACTGTTGCAGCACGTTCACGGCGTATACCTCCACCAGGAGGCGTGGCCAGCCTTGAACGGAAGCGGTGCACAAATGCACGTCCAGCGGCTGCGCAAAATCGGAGCTGTTCTGCAGGCGATGGCTGGCAACGTGCGTCTGTCCCTCCACCTCGCCCTGCACCAAGCGCCAAGCGTTCCCTGATTGAGTTATATAAACATTTGTTTATCTTAATACGCAAAAAGTTTGTGCCATTTTACCGCTCTGCAAACTCCACTTGCAATACAAATGGGGCTCCTCAAAATCGACAGCTTTCAGTATTTGTCCAATTATGTGCACCTCCGCCATCAATCGATTTCTAAAGCTTCAGTTTTTATTGCACTCTCTTTAAAAACCTTATTTTATTTTATTTTTTTCAAATATGCAATCGCGTTAGCCAAAATTATGTTTTGGCAGTTGACGTTTCCAGGGCAACCGATTGTTGCCATGACTGTTTTCACATTTTAAGCAATTCTCACAAAGCCCGGCTATTTCGATAGATTTCAATCGATAAATTGTGGTGGTCGCACGATGTTGTCCTTGTTAGTGCTGCCAACTTGTGCATGCGCAGAAGCGCTGCATCGTGGTGAATTTGCTTTTAAATAAAAAAAGCCGTTGGCTGAGTTAGTTATAGTGTTGAAATTTTGTTATCAAATCGAAATAATACCGAATATTGATTTAAATAGTAGTAAATATGCAATCCGAATTTAAGCTAAGCTGTATTTTGTTCAATTTTTTCAATTTGGTTGCAAATTTTAAGTTTTATTTTTGCAATCAAATAAATTCATCTTTATCGAAAAAATATTGCTTTGTTTAAAAAACGGTTAGTTATTTTGAATAGTTTTGTTTACACCAATGCAAACAGAAACAGTTATTTGTTGGCCTAATTGAGTAGTTTTATTAACTGAAAATTTGAATTGTTACGACAACAGCGGAAACGAGAGCGTGGCATATTTATCGTTCAGTGTACCACGAATCGTCCTTGATCTGCGGCACATTGTATCTGATCTTAACGGGCGCCAATATATGCATTATCATGTGCTTGCACTCAGTAGTGGTCGATGGATTCTTGGGGAACACCAGCGATTGATTAATCCGCTTGAGCAGAACGTGCACATTGGAGCCATCGTATGGTAGACGCCCAAATACCATTGCATAGCAGACCACGCCGCAAGCCCAAATGTCCGACATGAACGGATCGTAGGCAATGCCTGTGAAAAAAAACATAAAACGATTAAATGGTTAGATGATTGTTAGACGTCGATATACCCTTTAATATTTCGGGACTTGCGTAGGCATAGCTGCCACAGAATGTCTTTGAGAGGACCACTTGATTTTCGCTGGTGCGTGTATCCTTGCGGGCAAAACCAAAGTCGATCAGCTTCAGATTCCAGTTCTCATCCAGCAACAGATTCTCGCACTTAATATCCCGATGCACAACGCCCTTGCTGTGAATATACTCAACGGCGCTGATCAACTGTTTAAACAGAGTGCGCGATTGCGGCTCATCCAAGAATTTCTTTTCGCGCACATAGTCCAGCAACGTGCCGTTCTCCGCCAGCTGCATGATCAGGTAGACTCTGCGAATGTTCAAATTGGATACCTTGAGAGTGTTGGCGTGAATGTGAATGGAAGCTTACCTGTGACTTGTCTCGATGCTCTGATAAAATGTGATTAGATTCTCGTGATGCAGACCCTTGACAGCCTCGATTTCGCGGGGCAGAAACTTTTGCGTGTACTCGGACGGTGCCTTGACCTTGGATATGATTTTCACGGCCACCCGTTTGCCGTACTCCTCGGAGAACCCAATCTTGACCTTGGCATAGTTGCCGGTTCCAATTACCTTACCCAGAATGATGCCGTGCTCCTCCAGTATTGTCTTCTGCTGTTTGCTCTTATCATCCTTGGCGGCCGATGGAACCGCTCTGGTCGCATTGGGTTTATCGCTGTCGAACGTATATACTTTTTGCTCTGCTCGTCGACCCGAGACCTGATCGGCTACTAGATCTTGCGATGAACTGGCAGTAACTGCGCAATGTACCATTTACAGTTATCTATGTAAATTGAAGACATAATTTTGATATAACACTCACCTGGGTCACCTTTTCTCTTTGGCGCTGTCGCCATTTAAATTGGTCCTCGAATTCGAACTGTGTTAACCTGCGCCAGGATGTTAACGAACTCTCCGAGTGGTGCTGTCGTCAAATAAGCAAAGTATCATTGAGAATTTGAATTAAGCATATTTCTTATAAAACTACAAAATTGAGAAACCAAAATATTTTTTTAGTTATCGTTTGTGACATATTTTTGTCGGCATTTCTGTTTTTTGTTTTCCCATTTCACTGTCGTTAGAGTGTTCTCTTATAAAAATTTGTGAAATAATAATTTGAAGAATAGAAATTTGAAAAAAAAAATATTGCTTTAATCCTAAATAAATACAAAATGCAATTGTGCAACCGAATTTATGTGAATATACAAAATATTTTCTTGTGAATGCATTTTAAAAAGTATTTTTTTGTGACGAAACTAAAACAAATACCTTTTTTTATCATTGATGAAAATTGTATTAAACAAAAAAAATATAAAAAATATAGTTTTGAATTTTAAGTGATATTTCCCAGAATTTATCATAATAGATTATTAAATTGAAAAGTAAAATATTTATATATAAAATATATAATGTTTTATTTGAATATAATAATTGAGTATAATATTAATATATTGGACAATTCTGATACATTATGATTTATTGCTTGATCGGAGAATGTCAAGACTATTATTATGAATTTTTTTAAATCAAGTTATTCAAAATGTTATTTAAAATTTTATATTAAAGTTTTCTTTAAATTTTTTTAATAATTTTTGATAATTGATTTGTGTGTTCCACAGAGATTTCTTTGAATTGATAAATTGGTAATATTTGTATTGAAAAATCAACAACAGATCCGCATCAATGCTGGGCCTAAATGGTGGCTTGCCACTTTAGGGAAAAAGAGAAAGAGAGGAGGTTGTAGGAGGAAAATATTTTTTTAATTGAATTTATACGCCGGAGGCTCTGCGGCTGCCGTGTTTATGCAGTTGCCAGTTGTGTAATAACTCAAGCAAAAATCAAATAAGCCCCACAACCAGAAACAACCTGGCAAAAGGCGATCCGACACAGCAACCTGCGTGTGTGTGTGTGTGTGTGTGTGTGTAGATGTATGTGTGTGTAGATGTGTGTGTGTAAAATGGCCGTAACTTTTACTGGGCGGTTCACTTTTTGTCCGCGCAGAGCGCCCCTAGCCATTGGTTACCTACATTTTTACTTAACTTTGGGCGCTGTTTGAGTTTTGGTTTATGAAATTTTCACATTTTTTGCATTACTTTGCTTTTATTGTCGGGCATGTTGTGTTGGCCCACCGGCCGCGCCCCATTCCGCCCATCAGCTTATGTTAAAGTAGCTTAAGGTCATTCGAGCGGTTTGTAAATTTCAATTGAAATGCTCACGAATACAAAAAAAAAAACACACACACATATATATTACATATTTTTTAAGTACATTTTTTATTTTTGTGTTTTTAAGTTTTTTTGTTGTTGTTGTTGTTGTTGTTGCTTCTCGTTTTACCATTGCGTGCAAGTGAAATTTTATGTTTCATTTAAAATTGAAATGTAGCTGGCAGCAAAACAAAGTCGCTTCCAATTGGCAATGGAATTTAATACCGGCCACTTGCCCCTACAACTGCGCTGAGCCGCTCCCATTCTACGCTCCAGGTGCGCCTGTTCTCGCTTCTGTATTAAATAAAATATTTATAATTTCATAATGAAAAAGAGCAGCATGCCAAAGATAATGTGAACGGTCGGCTATACTCTCTCTCTTTTATAATACCAATGGACTCTGAGGGGTATCTGAACATTTTTGTGTGACTTGTTCACGTGTGGGAAGTGAAATAATAAATATAATTTTGAATAATACTTAAATAAATAAAAAACCCCTAATATAATATTTAACATATTTGCAAAGAAATAATTAGCTGTTCCCCATTTGAGTAGATATCCCTGGGTATAAATCTTTTGTACAGCTTCAGTCATAAAAATATAAAAATTTAAAAAAAAAAAATAACAAATTAGATTATACATATCAATAACAATTAAATAAGCATCAATATGCATATCAAACAATCAAATAAAAAAAGGTTTCACTTTGTAAACGAATATAAAAACATCTCTATCAAAGGTAACAGTCTAGTGGCAAAAGCAGATTAAGGCGTAAAAATGTATACCAATAAATCAGGATATTTAACTTAATATTTAAACAATTCCAAATTATAAAAAAAGTTCGGCATTCCGTAATATACGCAAAGTTATGCATCCATATTTCCTAAATCAGATGAGATATCAAAAGTTGTTGTGTGGTTTTATGAGTTTTTTTTTAAATTAAAATATTTTCTAATAAATTTAGGTTTTTTTTTTATGATTTTACAACAATTTTTTAAAAGTTCAGAACAATAATTTTTGGTTATGTCGAAGAACTCACTTCTTTAATTTACAACTCAAAAAGCAGCGATTTATTTAAATTAAAATTCTTAAATTATTGTAGATGAATATAACGTTGGTATTATATAATTTTCTTTTGCTTATAATTGGGGAAACCAATAAAGGATTATAGACAAACTAAAATTTTTATAGTGTATTCCGAGTGCGATTTGTTGTCCCGATTGTGGACTGTTGTTTTGCGGCCAACTTGCCCGGACATTGCTACCTGTCGCTATTTTCGCAGCATGCATGTTAATGCTCCGCCATTACGTTGATTTCACAATATCCTTGCACATCCTGTCCGGAGCACTCCGCCCCGCAACTGAGCAGCGCAATGTCAAAATTGTTTGTGGCAGTTGCCGCCGCAGCTGCGTTGCCAGCGGAAATGCCAGCGCTACCCAGGACAGAGAGGCTGGATGCAAACCGTAACGGGAATGAGGTGTAGCAGAGGGCACACACACACTTACACACACACACGCATACGTCTCCTTTACGCATACGCAAAACTGGCAAAACAGCAAAAATGACAACTGAAATATGCGATGCTCTGCAAATTTGTGAGTCAGTCCGGCCGGACAGACGGGGCTTCTGCGCTGGACTTTGGTCCCGGCATTGTGGTTTATGTCACGCATCATCGTCAGCTGCACGAACTGCAGCAGGAGCACCAACAAACGGGTCCTGCTTCAAGGCTGCAGCCGGTTTCTTCTGTTGCCGCTTTGCTGTTTCTTCAGCTGGCCGGCCAGGATGTCGGACTCGTTTTTGACTTATCATTGGGCAGCGCATGTACTGGCGCCATCTACCGGCACGAGCGTGCATTCAGTGACGTGTTTGCGCATAATGAGCCGGGGGGCGGTGCACAGGCTCTGCCTTTGTTGTGGTTCATATATCCTTGTATGCAACTGAAATGCCATTCATTTGTGGCAATCCCTGCCAGCCACAGGCGGCGCTCACATTGCCCCTGCGGCAGCTGGCTACCTTCTGCTGTTCGGCTCCTGGTTGAGCTTACGTCGTTTTTCACTTATCCCGCTTAAGCCGTTGTCTCGTCCTCTGCCTTTCCGGCAGCAGTCCTGTCATTAACATCACTCGACATTTGATGTTGTTGCTGCTGCTGCTGCTGCTGCATAAAAGTAAATGTGTAAAAAAGCAACAACTTGCCCGCCGGTCAGAAATAATGGCAATGCAAATCTTTGTGCAACGGAAATGAGAATGAAAAAGCACTGAATAATCATGCAGCAACAACAACATACTTGAATAAAGAAAAACTCAGCTCAAAATGAGCGCAGATCCAAATCTCAAATTCCTTAAGAGATTGTTTTTTACTCTTACCAATGCCAACAAGTTTCTTATATTCGAAATGCATAAATTACTTTTAAACAATTTTTATGAATTTGTATAAAGTGCTCCTGGATTGGTGGCAGTATCTTATCTAATCTAATATTCCAACAAATATAACTCAATCTTAGTCAATACTCAAGTGCCTTAGTAAAGGAGAATATTTCTTATGTAAATTATAGAGCGAGTTTTGTGAATTGCAGCCCGTTGACAATTTTCCCAATAGGAAAGACTAATGCCTTGAATACTTTGCAGATTTTAATATGCAAACAATTACATATAACAACAACATATGAATAAATAATGGCCAATTAGACACTTTGCGCAATTGCAGCGGATATTATTATTTTGTTATGAATTTTGTAATTTTAATAGTTGTCATTGTTGGGTTATTAATTTTCCTGATAAGATCGACTTGGTTATACTCTTTTTGTATATATGCCTTAATCTTATTATTATAGTTACTCAATATTTGGAAAATATTAGGTCGATGTTCATTACAAGTTTTTAGGCATATGTAAGAAATTCATTGTACCAGATATTAAGGATATAAGGCTAATAAAAAACATTTTGAAATGTTTTATTTTTTTTTAATTTACAACATATATTTTTTCATATGCAAAGAAACGTTTTATTTGACTTGTGCATTTAAAATGTTTGTCATATTTACACAAAATGTGTTTTTATTTACAATAAAGTAAATATTTAAATCAAACGGTTTTTTTTAACAAATATTTTCTGCGCGTTGTTAAAAAAGTAAAGCAAATATTTGGTTACATTTGTAGCCATGACTGTTGTGTGATATAAATCCATTAGCCAATCATGTTGATAATCATCGATGAGTTGATATATCAAAAAATAGATAGGCAAGTTAAAGTTTAAAAAAATAGTAATCAATCTACATTTTATTCATTAAATATTCAGCAAAGGATAATTAGTAATTAGTTACTATCAATAAATATGTTTTTTATTATATTGTTTTCTCTTTTTAAAAATCCTTCAATTCTGCTTCTTGTTTTACTAATTTGCTGTTCGTTAAACACTATAAATAATATTAGATTAATAGATAGTGATATAATTAATCCTCCAACTATAATTTCTCTTTGGAAGGGTATTCATTCATTGTTATGTTGCTATATTTTGCTTCGGTTTGTTTCGGTTAAACATATATTTAAAATTTTCCATAGTCTGTAATTAATTTCACATGCACGAAAATGCATATAAAAGGCGACTTCAATTTATTTGGCATCCGCAGTTGAATCTAGTTTCCAGTTGGGTCTGCAGGAATAATTCGAAAGTGGTAAAAACCTGAAAATGTTTTTCAAATATTTGAGGGAACCCACTCTGACAGATCTGATGCCGAGTCGGGATGCCTACAAGTACTTGGAGTACGGGATGACGGCTTTGGGCTGGATGCCGAATGCGGTGAATGGCAGATATCGCGCGCTCTACAGGATCTGGACAGTGTTTGTGATCGGACTGGCTGGCTATTTGCCCATCGGCCTGGCCATAACCTATGTGAAAGAGTTTAGCACCTTTACGCCCGGCGAACTGTTCACCTCATTGCAGGCGGGCATCAATGCGCCGGGCGCCTTCACCCGGGGCATCATATCCTTTCTGAATGTGTGGCGTCTCGCCAAGCTGAAGGAGCTGTTCGATCAAATGGACAAGCGTTGCGTGACCGACGAGGAGCGCATCGAAGTACATCGGGGTGTGAAACGCTGCAATTCGCTATATCTTTTATACCAGTTCACCTACACGATCTTTGTGACCACCACGTATTTCACATCGGTGCTCAGGGGACTGACGCCCTGGCGTCTATACAACTGCTTTGTGGACTGGCGCGACGGCACTTCGAGCTTGTGGATCGCTTCGCTCATTGAGTACCTGTTTATGTCATCTGGGGTGTACTATAATCAAATGACCGACGTTTGCCCGCTGATATTTGGCTTCACAATTCGAATGCATTTGAAGCTGCTTCGCAGGCGCATCGAAAACCTGCGCACTGATCCCAACAAATCGAACGAACAGAGCTATTTGGAGCTGAGGGCCTGCATTGAAGATCACAAACTCATACTGAAGTAATTATAAAGTGGGAAAATTGCATCAGTTATCTAATTAAGGTTCTGTTCAGGATTTGCCACGTCATGCGACCATATATATCGGCAACCACCTTTGTCCAGTTCCTGTTCGTTGGATTGCTGTTCGGCCTGACCATGATCAATCTAATGTTCTTTGTGGATCTGTGGACGGGACTCGCCTCGGTTGCTTACGTGATTGCGTTATTTTTCCAAACGTTTCCCTTCTGTTTCACCTGCAACCTGATCGAAGGCGACTGCGAGAATCTGGCTCTGGCTATATTCCAGTCCCACTGGGTGGATGCCAATCGTCGATACAAGTCCGCTTTAATATACTTTCTGCAAAATGTTCAACAATCAATTAACTTTACTGCGGGCGCTATTTTTCCCATCTGCCTGAACACCAATATAAAAGTAAGATATTATATTGATTTCAGGCTAATAATCGGAATAATAGTTAAGGATTATTCTTTTTAGGTGGCAAAGTTGGCATTTTCAGTGGTAACATTTGTCAAGCAAATGAACATTGCTGAAAAGTTGAAAGCAGCCTAAAAGATGTGCTTAAAAATAACCGTAGAAGTTATATTTTAGCCAAAATATACAACACATTATTTAATCATTTAGCACAATTTCACGTCGATGTGCGAATCTATAAAATTGATGCACTTAATAAATTTTTATTGCAAATTTTTTTTACATTGTTTTTTTTACAAAGCGATTTAAAAATTATATAAAAAATTCAGGTTTTAATTTGAAACTGCTGAAAAAATCGGAATTGCTTATAAGTAGATGAATACTTGAATAACTCAAAAGTAATATTGATAATTAAATTTTTAACTACTTTGAGCTAAAAAGATAATATTTCAATTGTTGGACTGATCGAGCTGATGAAAAATTAGAGACCCAATTGTCCTTTTTAATTTTTCATAAATTTTTTAGTATATACTTTTTCACTTTTGGAAAACAACAAATTTTTATATAAGTATTTGAATTTACTACAATCCGTAAAAAATATATATTAGAAATTATATATTTAATATTTTTCACTTTGAAAATTCGATAAATTATGATGCGATTTATTCTCTTTTTTTATTGGCACTATTATTGTATCAATTTCTGATCAAACCTTGCCAAACGAACAAATTTCTAAAGCAAATTTGTTGCCAAAATACATTTTAATATTCGTGCAACATATTAAGCTGTTGGCCTCAAAAGCTGGCCAAACAGCAACAAGATGAAAAAAAAAGGTTGTGGCAAATTATGGCCACTTTTGAATGCAGAGCTTTGAGGCAGACGAGCAAAAAGCCAAAAGCCGACAAAATGCATGGCAGAACAGTGTAATCCCAGTGGCGAAAGGG
Source organism: Drosophila melanica (assembly GCA_004143765.1). NCBI lineage: Eukaryota > Metazoa > Arthropoda > Insecta > Diptera > Drosophilidae > Drosophila > Drosophila melanica. The sequence continues at coordinate 34,470 of SCDT01000607.1, read as the reverse complement.
GCTGCTTGTGGACGACGAAACTTCTTTTGGCATAATAAAATAATATTTTGGCACTGGTCCAGACCGGGCCAACTGAAACAGAACAAAACAAAACAAAGGAGCCCAAACAAGCTGGAGAACAACAGGAGACTGGAGATGAAGTGGCTTGTGACTTGGCTGGCGGGTTATGGTCATGACAGCGGCAAAAGTAGCAGAAGTCAATGCAGTCAAGTGGCCAGCTTCGACTTGGCCTGGCCAAAATGTTGTTGTTGTTTTCTTTTTCTTTTTTTTTGTATAGATATCAAACAAGACTAGTTGCAGGGGGCTGGGCAGCCTGTCAAGTTCAAGAATTAAAAAATTTTAAGCAAACTCAGCCAGGGAAATCAAAACAATAATAATAATAGAAATGTATGTGTATGTCTGTGTGTGTGTGTGTGCCTGTTGGCTGGCTTTGCTTCTGCTGGCAGTTTTCCCGACTTCCTGTCTGGCTGCCATGATTTTATTTGCATGCAAGCGCGTGTCAATGTAAACTATGAGGCCCAGACGCGTTGGCCATGCCCCCCACTTTCAATATCGTCCCCCCCTCCCCACAGTTCTGCTCTCCTTTAACTCTCTTTAGCCCTCGGCGCGCAGTGAAGCGTTGCCTGTTACATTTTTGGCAGCCAGCCGAAAAGTATGCAACGTCTGCTGCGGCATTCTGCATGTTTGTGCCCGGCTTTGCGTAGACGTTGAGGTATGGTATTCAACCTGTTTTTTTTTTTTGCTTAGTTTTAGTTCAATTTGCTAGATTTTTAGGCATTTCGAATTTGCCTTTTATTGCAACTGCAAATTTTTTGCATTTAAATGCACAATTGTCGTCGGCGGCGTCGCTCGCTCGTTCACCAAATGCATTTAAATTCACGTGCCGTCAGCGAAAAATAAAACAGAAATGTGCGGTGTATCACGGGCCCTGCAATATGCATTTATATATGTGTCAACAGCTGCTGTTGCGGCATATAAAAAACGATAAATGAACTCGCCCCATTTTGGCGTTTGCACTCTTCGAAATACCCTTAAAGAAAAGTTGAAAATTTTAAATAGCTGCGAAGTGATTTCTACAAAAATTTGGATATATCAATAATTATTGTGTAAAAAAACTAATACGATAATTAATACGGCATACATCCAACTATCTATAGGAGTATGCAAACTTCAGGACACAAAGGATTTTCTTTCCTAAAGTAATTAATAGCCTAAGTAAAACTGCAAGCCGATGACAATTTTTTTAGAAGTCTTAAATACTACTATAAATATGTATGTAATTATAAATAACCGAAAATTACATATAAATAACAAAAGACCAAAAACAGAAAAAAAATTAAATACTCTTTCAAGCACATGCCTATACTACTATTATATATATTTGAAATATATAAAGTTGTTATATATTTTTTTAGAAGTTTTGTCAACCAACAAACTTAATTTTCAATCTATGAGACACATTTTGAGGTATTTTATGTGACGCTTTAAAAACTAAAATTTTATATTTAAAATTTGTTATGGATTGCTTATTTGTTAAGATAAAAATGTATTTATATACAAGTTTCTATCAGTAAAGTTATGGCAAATGATAAAGAATAAGAAGTTAACAGGCAGAAATACCTCTTCAAATTGGGTAAAGGCAAACACAGTTTTTTACAAATGTTTTGTAAATATTTGGACACCCTCTGCAAAGGGTATACAAATCGGTTTCGGCAGTTGCGCCCACAGTGGCTGCCACTGAACAGTGGGAAACAACATAAATTAATATTCAGTTAAAAATGTGCAAATATTTTATACACGCATGTCGCTTGTTCTTTTTGTTGTTCAACTCTGTTTCTTTTTTTTTTAACTTTATTTCTCTGTCTTTTTCCTTTTTGTGCAATTCATAAATATATTTTTGGATATGCAAGCGAAATGGGGAAATGCAGAAGGTAGCTTTCTCTTTTTCGTTTTATACACATCTTTTGATGTTTTTTCTTTTCGCATTAAATTTATGAATTATTTGCGCGCTTGCTATTGAATTTATGAAATGTAAATGTTGAAGCTGCTGTTGTTGATGTTGTTGTTGTTGCTTTTGTAGATGTTTGTTTGTATAAATTGTTGTTGCATACTTTCTGGCAACGACTTATCTGCAGGGCTGCATTTTGTCGTGGCCCCGAGGTAATTTACATGCATTTCTGCTATAAATTAACTAGGCAGTGCGCTCTCTTCAAAAAATGCATGCAATATTTTCTGTGATTTATGCAAATGTTAACAAATTACAACAACAATAATAATATCATAACACACACACACACATGCTGTTAATTAAAAATGCATAGAATTTTACATAAAGTAGCCAACTAATATTCATAGTTTCAAGTTTCCACTCAGCCATAAACTCAAAGGCCCACTTAATAAGCACAGCCGCAGGTTTGAGGTATGCAGCCAAATTGCCTGCTAACGCTTAAAAGATAAACGAACCGCAAACTAAGTTCGCCCTGGCTGCCACGCCTCCCCCTCCCCGCATGTGATGACCGGCATTATGAGCTCATTAATTATTCATAAATATTGCTTTACGCAATTAGTTAATTCCAGGATTGATTGATTTACTTTTGTCTGCATATGTTTAAGCCTTTCATCTATATCGCTATCTCTATTTCTGTCTGTCTCTGTTTGGCGTGTTCCGGGCGCTTTTGTGGCATCTCTCGATGATTTGTGTCGTTGGCTTGTTGTTGTTGTTGTTGTTGTTGCTGTTCTTGCGGCATTGTCTTCGTGGTTGTCGTTTCAAGGCAAATAGTTCGCACAGCTAACGACAAAATGCCATAAATGCTTCTGCTTCTGTCTTCTATTTGTACAACACGAAGGCAGAGAACAGAGAGGACGAGAATCGAACATAGCAGCCACCTGCTCCAGCCAGTGTGGGTGGTTGGGTGGCTGGGTGCCTCTGTGTGCAGTTCAATGGGTTTGCCCATGTGTGTATGTGTGTGTGTGTGTGTGATAGTTTGAGTTTAATGTGCCATTGGGCACGATAAACAGGAGAACTAAGATTTAGAGTAACGTGCATAATTTCTGAGTAGTAGAAGAGTGCATACAAATAAGGAAGATATGGTTAAGAGTCCTTTTACTCTCTTCGATATGACGATATATTTTGGGGAATATATATTTTAAAAATGAATATCCTTCACGAATTTTTGTTTATTTTTCATTATTATCTACTCTTAATAAAATTTGTTTACGAAATAAATGCATAAAGAATCTGGCATAACGAATACTATAAATGTATTTGTTTTTATCAAATATTTTCGTAATAAGTATATTTTTTAATAAATATTTCTATTTTTAATGATTATTACAAATATTATATTTTAAATTCCAAATCATTGGCTAATAGCACAAAAAAAAGAAACAAAATTCTAACATTTTTTATTTTTTATAATTCTCAATCTTCCTTTTTTTTATGAACCCAAGTTGAACAAAAATTTATTCACAAATTCAATAATAATAATCAATTGAATATCGTATCGTATGCTCATATATGTTTTTATCTATGCATCTGTGACACATCTCTTTGTCAGAATGATATCCTTAAACAGTCTAACGCAACTAATCATCAAAAGTGATTTAAATTAAAACAATAACTGTGTGCAGAGTGCAGCGCCGGCAGGGCTTAAATCGATAACAACAACAACGACAACAACGACAACATTTGCATTGACAACTGAATGTCGGCGAATACAGATACACAAATCGAAATGCATACAAATGTGTGTGTATGTATGTATATGTATATATATATATACAGTTATCCAGCCAAGTTGTCTGCGTTGAACCACAGCTGAAAATTGCAGTCAACATAAATCGCCTCAGAGACGCAGCGCTTGGCAGCCGGCTTATACAGAAAGGGGTGTGTGTGTGTGTGTGTGTGTGTGTTGGGGGGAGGGTTGAAATGGGTTGAAGGAGGTGGTGTCCAAATGCCGCAGTTGTATGCCGCCTAAGACCCAAAGCCGATTCCACAGCACTGTAAGGCAGTGCGCTAAATGCAAATTAATTAGACAAGCCAACTCAACCTCAATGCAAGAGCAACAACAGCAACAGCAACAACAACAGCAATTACAGCAACAGCATTCTAAGCGATTTTGATGCTCACTCAAACCAACATCAATACGAAGTGAGGGCGGGGGGGCTTTTTAACCAAGAACTGGGCATTAGTTTGCACGGCTTTTTAAACAATAATTATTTTGTTAGCCATAGTTATGAGCAAATTGAGCGTCTATAATGTGCAGTCTGAATTCGGGCCGACAATGCGTAAGCCCCAATTAAGCTGCAACAATTAGAGAACGGCAAATTATGTGCAAGTGTGTGTGTGTGTGTGTGTGTGTGTGATGTCGGTTGAAGTGAATAAGCACTCGACAATGGGTGCTGATAATATTAATGATTGGGCAGCAATGCAAATTCGAGTGCGCCTATACGCATAACAGTAAATATGTGCACATGTAAATACAAATACAATATTGGGGCTTAGTGGTAGAAGATCTGTTTAATATACACATTTTATTTAGAATATCCCGTTTTTCTTTTTAAATCAAGTTACTTTATTGAAAACTGTCATTTGACTGTGGACTCGTTGTCGAACTTTTTTCAGCATTGTCAATGTGTAAAAAATGGAAAAATTGAACTTTTCAGAATTTGAATTGAATGATCACACAATGAATCGAAAATATATACTGCCCATAATTCAATAATACTCCAACAACATATACATGGCCATTATTATTATTTATTTATTTATTGTGATACCAGAATTTAGTATAATAACACATTGAATTTTGAATTTGGCTTATTGTAGAGTTTAAATCATCTTCGGTGATCACTCGACGACTGGCTAGTCATTTTTGCACTGAAAAAAAGAGTTTATATTAATAAACACAAAATGTGTTACAAATTAATAGATTTTACTTATTTTTGGATTTTGGTTGACTTTAGGTTCTTGCGCCTTGGCTTGGCATTTGTTTTAGGGTTTTTTTTTAATTAAAAAAAAATATATCACACTTTAAGCTTAAATTACTGTGTAGTCTGTTTCGTTTTGTTTTGTCTGAAAAATGTTGTAAGATTGTTTTTTTTTTTGAACTAGCTAGCTAGTTGAAGTGTGAATGTGTACTAAACATTTAGGTTAGAAAGAAACATATTTGTGTTTTAGACGAAATCAACGTTTACTACGATTTCCTTAAAATGTATCGTAAAAGAAATTTATTTCAATTTAAAATGTATAAATACTATGAGCCAAATAGTTGTTTCTTTAATACTTCACACTTTTTACTTCATTTGCTTTGTAACATTCGTGTAAATTATTTAATTAGATTTTTGTCAGTGCATAATTACGGTCTAATCTGGAAGTTAATAACTAACTTTGACGGTGTTTTGTGCCATGTTATCTCAGCTCAGTTGTAAAAAATACCTAGTAATATTGTTTTTTTTTTTAATAGCGATTTAGCGATGTGGCACTCTGTCTAACAAGTTAAAATATGTTAAATATTGTAAATTTACAGAAAAGCTTTCTAAATTGTATCGCAAGCTGTCTTCAACTGACACAAAATATAGCTTTTCCACCAACCCATGAAACTTATTAAACATTTTCGTAGCCAATATTATTTTATTTATTATGATCTAGTCAAATGGCATGCCCGGAAAATTTGTTTACCGTTCTTTGGTAGGAAATATGGATTGTTTACCTATTTTTTGCAACCATTTAAAACAAAAAACAACTTTTTCATGGCCAATATTATTCTTTATTAATTATGATACCGGAATTTAGAATAACAGCACAGCGAATTTTGAAGATGGCTCTTTGTAGCCATCCACTGACGATAAAGATCACTCGATGACTGGCTTCTTATTTATGCACTGAAATTAATTTAAGACATTAAAAGTTAATTGAAAATAAATGCGTTTTACTTACTTAATTTTGTACTATTTTTGGTTGGCGTAATTATTTCTTGTATTGGTTTATTTTTGTAGTGTTCCTTTCTTATTATTTTTTTTTGTTAATGGATATTTCTTATGTATAAAATATTTTCAACTTTATACTTAAATTACAATGTGTTTAAACTTGCTTAATTTTTATTTTTTTTTTCAAATACCAAAACAAATAAATACTTAGCAAAGAGTTAGTTGAGGTTTTGTTGTGTACTGAGGATTTAAGCCGGAAAGAAACATAAATGTGTTTCAGACGAATTCAATGTGTACTACGATTGGCTCAAAATATTTTTATTTTATTATTCCGATCCGCAATTTTATTCAGTTTTGCTTAGTTTACGTCTATCTTGTTTAAGATTATGTGTGGGAATACATTTGTCCAACTTCAGCTAACATTTTGAATTCCACTTCAGCTTCAAGTGGGCTCCTGCTCCTGTTTGAGATCAGGCAGAGACAATGGCTTACATCGCGGCGCACTTTGTGTCATTTTTGGGCCCTGTCTGTTTTCTCTGGTTGAATGTTTCTGTTCTGTTATATTCTCTGTTGCTTCATCTTATGTATTTTTGTTTTTTTGTATGTGTTGTACTGTTAGCATATTTTATGCAATGACAATGGCTTTGGCCTCGCCACTGTTGGTAGTTTATAAATCATTTGAGATAAGCTGCTGCACAACGTGCAACACCTGATGCCTTTTTGAAAGGATGCCGACCCGGGCCAGTAGCGTGCCACGCCATGCGCACTCCGATGGATGCTCCCTTAAAAATTGCAAACAACGACTAAATGGGCACAAAAAACAGAAGTAGAAGCAGTCGCCGAACGAAGCCAGCCACCAACGACAAGCACATAACAAAATTGAAAATAAAAAAACACGAAAAAAGAAGAAAGAAAATGCTAAACGGCAAAGGGAACAACAAGAAAATGTTGCTTATGAGCAAACCCGAAGGATATATGCTCTTGCGTCGAATGCATCAATGAAGGAAAATCTAAACACCAAATACGTTACCAAAAAAAATAATAAACTTGATAGCAAACGTTTATTTATCATTAACGAAATATATTAAAGAATATACTTTAACGGGAAACGAAAAAATCGTGAATATTAAAATATTTTACAAAATAAAAAAAAGGTTTATTTATTTATTTTAAAAACAAAGTTATTAGAAATTTTGTAGCTTAAAATGTTTTCTGTTATTGTTAATTGCAAGTTTCTAAAGATAAATCTAAAAAAGGTTCTGTTTCCATTGAGATCGTGGGACACTTGTTTAAAAACCTACATTTTCCTTAACTTTTTTGTGTAAAAAAGGTTTCAATTGGAAGATGGAAAAAATAAATAGGAAACCAAAAATTTCTTAAACCTACTTTAATTCAAATAAATACTTATATATCAAATAAAACTGTTTTACTTTAAAACTGGAACATTATCCAACTTATGCAAATAAACAATATCTTTTAAGACTTCCGTCTGGTTAATAATAGTAGAGTAGTAGATAGTAGTAAGCTAAAATAAGAAAACTACCCTTTTGGCAAAGGGTATAACAATAAGAACAGCATCGAGCAACAAAATTGTTTGCGGTGCGGCGCAGAGCAAAATATGAAAATGTAAATAGCATAAAATGAAAACCTGCAATGGCAGCACTTTCCCAACACTTTCCAGTTTGTTGACGAGGGGCCGTTGGCTGTTGTATGGGTAACAAGTCACATCGTTGGGTTCGTGGTTAAGGGTTCGATGCTGGGGCGTGGGCGTGGGCGTGAGCGTGGGCGTGGGAGTATTCTAGGCCAACCTTGTGTATTGCTTCGTGACTGACGCTGAGTGCAAGCTGTTTAGCTTTCATGTGACAAAGTAAATTTCAATATATTGAAATTGTTATTTAAGTAGAGTGCACGTGGAGCCAAAAGGAGGAGACACGCCAAGTGCTTCTGCTCCATCTTCCGCTCCCGCTCCTTATTGCCTCTAGTTCTGTTATGTGTATGGCTTTATGGGGCGCCTGGCAGCTGCTGTCTCTGCTCAATCCTGCCGCCCGTTATTGTAAATAGTGTCATAAATAAATTGCCGTGATTTGTGTGCCAGCCACGGGAGGCGTCGATAAAAAAAAGAAAAAAATCATGTGCCCAACAAATTGCATTTTAAAATGCAGCCCAAGCGCTTTTCTAACAAAACTTCATACTCCATAAAGTACACTAAAAAAAATAAAAAAAATGAGTGAAAAAAAAAGCCAATATGGCTGCCACAGCTGAGCGCTGGCCGCCCAGCTGGTGAGTATGGTAAACGATTTAATTACAAATAAAGTAATTTTTAATTGAATAACCGCCAAAGTTGATGGAAAAACGTTTCACCATCGACACGCCCCCCCTTGCCCACGAACCAGGTCAGTCCATACACATGCTGGCTTAAAAACTGATCGATTTTCAGTTTCGGCCTGATGCAAACAGCGTGAAAAATGCGCATCAGCATCAGCAAAGCGTCGACTTGGCTGTTGTTGCTGCTGCTGTATATATATTGGAGCCATCGCCTCACTGACCGTAATATCATTTGCACCACTGTGCGTGCCAACATTTGTTATAAGTGTCTGCGTGTGTTTATATGCGTGTGCGCTTGTCTGGGCATTAATATTGCCACTTTTCCGCCCTTTGCAATCGCAGTGCAGTGGTTTATTTTGGTCTTGGGAATGCCCTACGTAAATAAAACGGTGATGTGCTCTGAACGGGTCAACACGGAAACTAAATTGGCTTTAATTAATCAACTACTTAAGAACTGAACAACGCAACAATTCATTTTATTTAAACTATATATTTATGACCTATATTTTATGTGTAATACAACTGATTGAGAAAAGCAAAGTTCAAGACATTTTTCCATACACAATTGTCTGCTCTAATCAGTTTTCAAAAATATTTTTACATAATTAAAAAGATTTGTAAAAAGATTAATAAGAATTTAATTAGTTAGCGCATATGTTTATCTTATTTAAAGCACTCTTCTTTCATTTTGAGAGAATGTTCAGAACAAGAATATAAAACTAAAATTCATGAAAAAAACCAATTCAAAAAAACTAGTATAATATATTTAAAGTGGTTAACAGCACATTTTATGAAAAAGAAAAGTTTTATAAATGCTTAAATGAAAAGTGTAGCGCATTCAATTGTCGTCCAGTAGCAAATCTGTTGTTTCTGGATGCCATTGCTGTCCCAGCATCATCCCAATTTACTTTTTTTCGCAATTTGCAGTCGCGTCTTTTTTGCAGCGCTTATTTGCAATTGCATCATCGATTTAATTGCAAATTAATTGCTTCATCATTGGCTCGCGCATGGCCATCATCCAGTGTCGGGATATGGCCTCGATATGGCCCCCTCCCCACCTCCCCGATATGCAGCACCCCATCCATTCCGTTGCCTAGGGCAAAGTCATCATTGCATTCGAGCAGCTGCCGTTTATTTTTACATTTCGCGACGGACGCTGCATTACTTTGTAATTATTGTGGCAAATGGTTTGTTTGCATATTGATTACAGCTGCAAAAAGGCAACGGTCGCATCCTCAGCCCCCCACCTTGATCCAAGCCCCTGCGCAGTGGCCAGAGCAGAACGTTGGCCATACAAAGGCGTCTCAGCCCGGGGAACTTGCATTGCTGATTTGGGTCACTTAGAGGCGCCAGTTGGATATATCTGATATCTTGGTACTCAACAGCGAAGATGCAACAGATGTGGTATTCATACAAAATATTTTAAATATAATTGAATTGAATTGAATAACTGTTATAATACTAAAATATTTCTACATGTTTTAGCTACTACATAATATTAGATAACGTTCATATTTTTCTAAAAATGCGTATAATTGAGTTTTGTTATAATAATGTTCCATTATTTATTAATCATATTATGGCACTTAAATGTAAAAGGGAATCACTAATCAATTGTTTTTTTCTTTATATTGAACATTATTCCTCCTGCTGATGAATTTTCTATTAGGCACTTTAAATATTCATATAAAATATGATAAACAAAATTAATTGTGAGTTTTGGGAACAACATTTTCAGCTAATATAATATTTAGTGATATCTGTTATCTCATTGTTATAGTCTTCAAAATTAATATTAAAGTTATGTAAAGTTATAAACTGGACCAAATCCTGGCTTGAATAACTGCTAAAATTTCTGCATCTTGTCAGAGTGTTTTGTATTTGAATCAAGACATTTAGGGGTACAATATCAAATGTCTGTTATCTATTTTAATGTTTATCTTTTTGTGTCCAAATTTTTCATTGAATTTATGAAAAAAAAGAAATGAGAACTTTGAAGTCGGGTTTAACCGACAGTGCAATACTCCTTTATAGTGATATTAAAAACTATGTTTAATAATAATAATATTATTAATATTAATAATAATAATAATAATAATAATAATAATAATAATAATAATAAAAATAATAATGATAATGATAATGATAATGATAATGATAATGATAATGATAATGATAATGATAATGATAATGATAAT
>SCDT01000607.1:0-19341 GCA_004143765.1 Drosophila melanica | reverse complement strand
TCGATTAAAACTATAAATTCGCAATTCTAAATTTTGAAAAAATTTTTTTTTCCAAAATTCACAAGGGGGGAGTACATGATTTTTTGACCAAAAAATTCCAAAAAATTTTATTTTCAAAAATGAATATATTTTGAATGTAGAATCAATATATGGGACAAATTATGATAAAAATGCCATCAAACGTGAAAATCGGTTCACTTTTGACAAATTTATGGGGGTTTGAAATATGCTATGGAATCTTTTATTTAAGAACGTGAACGAGTATAGCGCAGTCGGTATCACCCGACTGCACTGTTCTTGTTGTTTTATAATATTCTTATTTTATAGATTTCGGCAAACAGTTTTTTTTTAAATTAACAGGTATAAATGAATGGTAGGAGTATATATAAAGAAAAAATATTAATATTTATATATTACATATATCCATATATATATTTTTTTTTTGGTTTTTATTAGCTTTATTTATTTTATATTTTTCATTGCATTAGAAGTTAAGAGTATAAAAATTTTAAACACATCTCAGAACATAACATATGTTAACCGAAATCTATAAATTGAGAATTATATGAAAAAATGTTATCATCCGTTAGAAATAATAAGAAATGCGTCTAAGAGCTAAGTTATTAAAACGGTGCAGGCTGAATCCCTTAGGAGAACGATATCGGCAGTTGTATATATATAGAGTGTATATATTTTATTTCGAATATGTTATTTGCTAGCTCAGTTCTCAGTTGACGTTGCATCGATAAAGACTGCGCAGCAGCTTTGTGAAATGTGGTGCAATATTTTATTAGTTTATTGCATTTATTTTGCAATAGCGAAAATCAATTCGAGTTTGAATTCCATACCAGTTTACATGAGTTATTGTCTCGTTTATCGACTGGTTTTCAACCAGTCTTGTCCAATACCAAATTCAAATGATAATAGTGCAGGCGGTGCGTGTAGGCTTACATTGATGGGAAACCGTCTCGGATTTGAGTGCAGCATTCCGTTTTACTACTTGGGTGTATTTGAGGGTGAATGTTACTTGGATCAAAAAGCACTCAATGCGTATAATTGCCTGGCACAGAATCAGGGCTATATTCAAAAAACGCAACAATGCGAAATATTGACAAATTATGATCGAATTTTAAAGAACTGTAATAATCAACATGTCCATACAATAACAATAAATGCCTTCAAGCCCACGGATATATATAAAACTCCGGCAGTGCCAAACTTAAAGCAACTAAATTGGAAAATGCATGGAAAATGCTATCGGGTGAATGAGTTTGTTAACAACTTTAAATATCTGGAAAAGCTGTTTCTCAGCATTTTTGACTCCTGGAATTTTAACAACTGCCAACTATTGAACTTTTCTAATATAACTCAGCTAAGAGAACTGCATATTTTTGTAAGTGCACCTGCGAGTTATCTGCAATCGAAAGTGAACATGAAATCATTTATTTTTTCAAAAATTTTATTGAGAGGTATGAAAAACCTGGCACTGTTCGAATTAAAAGGTGTTGTTTATGATTATGAGGTCAGATTTGAACTGAAAAGAGAAATGTTTGAGGACCTACAAAATTTAACGACAATCATATTTGAAAGCTGTAGACTGCTCGATATTACCGCGAAACATTTTAAATATTTAAACAATTTAAGATCTTTGCAATTTAAAGAGGTCAGATTAACACAGTTTCATTGGCTGAGGTATGTTAAAATCTCATTTAAAATGGTAAATGTTAATTTTAATGTGGAACCCATCTTTTCAGTTCGAAAACGCTGCAAAAAAACTTGGAATATTTGGAAATGAAATATACTATAAGTGAGATAGAAGATTTATCTGGTATACATTACATTGAGAACTATTCAAATTTAGGCATAATTGATCTTTCCTCGAACACTTCAAACTTTGACTGGGTATATAAATATAATATAACAGCCTTCATTTGTACGCAGAGCTCCAGAAACTGTATCTTTAAACGTGACATTAATCACAAACCCTGTCCGTATGGCTGCGTCTGCACCTTGGAGCGTCCAGAAATGCGGTTTAAAATAGATTGTGACTCGATTGAAGCACTAACGCTAGTTCCAGATCTACCGATTCCAGTTATTGGAAATGCCTCACTGTACTTCAACAACAAAGGCCTAACTGAATTGCCAAACTCGACCTTGTATGGATACTATAATCTACGGGAACTTCATGTGGCCAATAACAAACTAACGTATTTAAATGTGGCCCAACTGCCACCCAATTTAGCTTACTTGGATATTGGCAACAACAGCATAAATACTCTTGATGGAGAAGTGATTGAATATCTTTCCCAAAGATCAGGTTCAATACGACTTAGGCTCTCAAACAATCCGTGGATCTGCAATTGCGATGCTGAAGCATTGATTTTGTTCGTTGCCAATTTATCGAATCAAATTGAGGATCGTGAACATATCAAATGCAATCAGATAAACCTTGCAATAATGATATATCTAAGTAAAACCGATATTTGTGACTCACCAAAGACTTACGCGATAATCATTCTTGGTTTTCTTGTGGCCATCGCTGTTGTATTAATTGCATATTTTTCTCTGCGGCAATCGATTATTATATGGCTTTATGAAAACGATCTTTGCGTTAGCTGCATTTCCCGTCCGGAACCTGAAAATACAGAAATCTTGAGTACTGACGCATTTCTGGCGTTTTCACACTTGGATTTGCAGCTTGTTGAAGAGTACGTTGAAAACTTGGAGAAGGGTTCGCGCTCATTTAAGCTGTGTTACTATCAACGCGATTGGTTGGTGGGCGAATCCATTCCGGCTTGCATTCTAAAAACCATCGCAGAATCGAAGCGAATTATTATCCTGATGACCAAGAATTTCGCGCACTCGTCCTGGGGTCGTTTTGAGTTCCGCATGGCCATTCAGGCCACCTCCGTGGATCAGTGCAAGCGCCTGATCATTATCGTGTATCCTGAAGTGGAGCACTTCAACGACTTGGACTCCGAGTTGAGGACTTATATGAAGTTGAATACGTACCTGAGACGAGATGATCCACAGTTTTGGAGAAAACTGATCTATGCAATGCCCCATAACAATGCGCTTAACAGACGGGCTGTTAAATGTGCTGATAAACGGAATGAAGATCATTTGTTCAATTGAAAATATTCGAAATGAAATGTTGAGCAGATTTTGTTATAGTTAAATTAATTTTACCACATCACATTTAATCTGTACTGTTGCATAAATTTAAGTAAAATTCGTAGAATATATAAAATAGATAGTGCAAAAATGATCATGATCGACCATTTTCAATGGATGTATTAGATTGAGGAATGTAGTTTATTAGCCTTTATATTTCTTAGATCTGTCCAATTTTCCTTGTAGTTTTCCTAAGTATGAAAATATTTTAAAAACTTACTTTAAGAATTACACAGTATGAATATCCCATGAAATTAAAATTTTTTCTTAAATTAAATTTTAATTTTAATTATACTTTTTTACTTTCATATACAATACCCATGCAAGGTTATAAGTTTACTTTCCAATTGTCGAATTTTAAAATTACCTTGCACAAACTTGTGTGGCGGCCCTCGCTATAGGTGCTCGTACTGGCCGATTTTGTCAGCTTTGCTTTTGCTAAGTACCTCGTCGCTTGCATTTTCATGTGCGTGTTAATTTTATTTGCAGTTTTATTTCCCTTACGTTTACTTCAATGACCTTTTTGCTCTGTTGACCATTGGCCGTTGGCCGTGTTGCTGTTTGGCTATTTGGCTCCGTTGCTGTTCGTGTTTGTTGCTTTTCCTACATTTGTGGCATTTTAGTTGAGTGCATTTTAAGTGCTGCCGGGCCCGGCCGTCCCCCGTCCAACAAGAGTCGGTGTTGTTGTTGTTGATCTCAAGGTTATTAGCCCGCCCCACGCCCCTCGCTGCGGGAAACGTAACAAATTCTGTTATTATTTACATTTTCCGAGTTGGCCAGCGGCATTTTCTTTTCTTCACTTTTGTTCAGCTCCTCGCTTTTGCCTGGCAAATATTACACAAAGTCTAGACACGCCAGGTAGCAAATGCTTGAATATGTCATAAATATTTCAGCAAAACAAAGTTAAATAACGCATACGCAGCGTTAACCCAAGCGTAATGCTCAAAGGCAGCTTTTAACTTTTTGTCATGCGGATGGATCTTAAATATTTTAGAATATTATTCACATATTATATTCAGTCTTAATGCCCCGAAGGTGAATAACATCGCTGCGATAATTGAACAGAGAAAAGAAATTTAATACAATTTAATCGCTTTTAAATAATTTATTGCCACATATCGAATATTTTTGTATCTTTGATATAAGATAAAGGTCTACTCTGATAAAATATGAAAATAATAGATTTCGGTTGGGTTGCTGCTTGCCGCTTTAAGCTGCTTATAATGATGTTTACTTAACGGGATGGGGGGCAACCCAATGAAGCCGCAATTTTCTTGCGAAAGAAGCATTTTTTAATTAGACAAAACTTTCACCTGCAGCTGCTGTCGCTTTTCACCCAGTCGGAAGTTGGGGGTGTTCTTGGCAGCTGTGGATTCGTTTTTTCCCTCTTTTTTTGTGTCGGTTCGGGTTGGTAGCACGTTTTGGAATTTGACTTTATTTCATACTTACTAAAGTCTTTTGTGGCCCAACTCGAATCTGGGAACTATACACCGCGAGCTCGACTCAAAACAAATTTCTTTCTGTCTGCCGAGCGCAGAGTGACAGCATTGAAGTCGCCGTCCAAGGACACACTTGACAGAGGACTCCGCTCCCGACTGCCGCTGTCGGGCTTCAAGTGCGTAGGAGTTAAATGGAGTCAGCTTATAAAGCGGGTACTTGCAGGCATCATCATCCCAGTTGAGTCAGCCTCGATGTACCCTTATTATATTTCATTTGACATTTTTTTTGTTTCTTTTTGTGTTTTTCGGTGGCAAAAAGTGATACAACAAAACGAAAATAAGGCAAAAAGTGTCAGATAGGAGGCGTGTCAGCCCAATGGGCGCCGGAGTTGTGTACATGAATAAGTTAACTACCGCACTAATGTACATTTGATGTACTTTTCTGTTCGGTGTCGTCCTTGGTGCGCTCCCATGAATATTGAAACGGGATGGGGTTGAGTTCGCTAGCTACCTGGTTGGCTCGTTGACTGGCTGGCTGGCTTGCTCAGGTATACAGTTAGCTATTTATATTGAAGCAGCTACTTCGCCGGCTTGTCTCGCTTGACAGCTGCCACAGGGCTGTCGACTCTGTTGTCGTCCTCGTCGTCGTCGCATTGAAGGTGTATTGAAGTGGAAGTGGAAGTCGAAGTGTTCTGCCAAAAGTTGCGTTCTGTTTCGTTGTCTGACTTTCGAATGTGTCGGTTGCCTGGTTGGGAGCTACTACTGTCAAGGACTACAGTGGCCAAAGCTACAGAAAATTACCAAAATAATTTAACTAATTATTTAACTAAAAATATTTTTGAAAAATTTAAATTTACTCATTAGATAAGTTAGGGTTTTGAGCTAGAATCTATTATAACTATATCTATAACTATAAATCTAAGCTTATTTTTATTTACTTAAAATTAAAGCAACTTTTTTTTGAGGCTAAATTTCTATAATTCTGTTTATTTTTATTCTGCCATTTTAGAATTCTTTTGAAAATTGTTTGATTTTGGCACTGTGCAAGCGAGCATTCCATATTTGTTAAATTTATCAACTTATATTCAATTTCCTTGGTTTTCACTTGACTTCCCTACACACGCGCGCCCCCTTTCACTCCCACCCACTTGTTTTGTCACCTAAGCGACAATGGCAACGCGTTTATTAGCTCCCCTTATATTCAGCCTACTTTGCCAACTGTGCTTTCGAAATTTCCAAATCAAATTAACTCGCTTTCATTTGAGGCGAAGAAAGGCGAATGCGAATGCGAATGGAGATGAGAAAGCGATGAAGCGTAGCATACTTTTTGGGCACTCACTTCCTGTCGGGGCGTGGGCTTGTTTTGTTGCCGTCATCTTCTGTTGCTTCCTCGCATTTTTTCAATTTGTGTGCGAAATTTACTTTTGTTGTTACATTTCTGTTCATTTCCTTTATGTAACTCAAAACCTGCATCGACGTAGGCGCCTGCATCCGCGCGGTTACCAGAGGATATGCCAGGACTCCACGATCCATCCCACTGGGGACACATTTGTCGAGGCATTAAGTTTCACAGACAGCTGTCGGCGATGAGGCCGTCATGAAAATGATTTTTATTAAAATTCGTTCGCAATTACCGATAGAGAAACGCAGAGAGCAGAGAGGTGAGAATGTGACAGAGAAATCGCAAAAGTTGAAGAAATAACAGCAACTAAAAACATGGGCAAAGCCAGTGGTGAATGTTCGCTTTTTAGGTGATCGAATTTTTATGTACACTTAAACAAATGTGACAAACTTATAGGGAAAACTTTATTTGAAACGAAGAAAAATGTATTAATGTTATACAAGGAAGCAGATATTTCTGTATATTTATTATTGATCAGTATCAATTTTAGATTCCCGCCAATCTGTCGAATATTATGCAATCAATTAATCAATTATAATAATAAAATTTTCATCTTTTAAGCATTTTATTTTGTTATTATGAATATTGTTCCTACATTACCTTAATCAATGGCCTTTATAGCTTAAAGACATGCTCTATAAAATCTCGAATTTTAAAATTTATTATTATTGTTTATTTTGATATTCCACAGTTCTCTATTTATGTTATTTACCTTTACTTATTACTAGATTTGTATATGATTTTTTCGATTTTACATTTAATATTAATTTCTCTGCAATTTTCAACTGTTTTACCATAATTAACCTTCTCGAAATAGCCTTCTACTCGTGCTACCTTTCAGGCAGGTTTAAGTAAACCTAAACTTCGCTTTATTACAAATCTTATGCAGCATATGTTTGCACACACACACACACACACACACACACACACACACATACACACACACACTTATACACACATTTAGTCAGAAGTCACGAAGTAACATTTACGCGTCTGCGGTTATTTTGCTTAATTTATGTTGTAATTATTTTGTTTTGCAGTTGCTTCCCCTCGCCTTGACAGCCTCCTCGCGTCAGTGCAAGGCGCGCGTTATAAATATTTGCTTATAAATGTCTTACACTTTGTTCAAGTGCGCGCGCTTGTGTGTGTATGAGTGTGTGTACGTCTTTGTCGGTGTGAAATGTGTGTAAATACCCGAAACACCCACGCACAAAAGTTGCGGTAGTGAGAAAACGAGACGGGTCGGGTGCCAGAGGGGGGTGCTGGCAACAAGGGGTGGTGTGTCCTTTGTCGCCATGTTTGTTTGCAAATAAATACAATTCGAAGTGTACTTTATGGTAACGCTTATGTCGTACTAATTAAATGTCACTCATACGCACTGTAAGCCGCCACTAGTATATGACTCTTCCCGAGTTGCCTGACGCCAAACATTTAATGTACGAGTAATTTGCATGCCGATTACAACCTAGACTTACAGCCTGCGAAGGGGTAGGGTTGGGGTTGGGGGGGAGGCTGACAACTTTGCAATTGACATGTGTGCAGAATGAAATGGGGGTGCGACCGCTCGACCAACTATTGATGACGAGAGCTGCTGAAATGGCATTGAAATGGCGTGCAAATTGCTAATTAATAGCCTAGCTTGTTGCCTTCTGGGTGTTAAAGCCGCTTCGAAGTGTGTGTTGTTGGAACCCGAAGCTTTTTGGTAATTAGGTGAATTTCAAAGTGTTTAAAACCTATTACAAAGTAAGATCTTAATATCTTAGAAAGGTTAGCTTCGTTACCTAGTTGAGCTAAAGCACAATGCATTTAAAGCAAATGCATTTAAAGCAAATGCTGCTTTTTAACATTTGCTTAAATTAATATAATATTAGTTTGTTGATCTTACATTCCTGTGCATTTTTCAAAGTTTTTTTAAACATATTTTTTTAAACATGATTTTTATTAGTTGTCAAGAATAAATGTTATTCTGATCAGTTCCGCTAAGCAGGGGAAAGCGAAATTTATGTTTTTTAAAAATAATAATAATAACTTCAAAAATAATAATGACAACAATTTTGCATAACTAATTATTATTAATATAATTTAATCTAAAAAATATTCATTACTTTTGCTATTGCCTTTTGCTTACGCTCTGAAAAAAACCGTTGCTTAAATTGTACCAAATAATACCAAAGAATATATACCGCAATTGGCAGACAGTGCTGCCCATGTGCATATACATTGAAGAGAGTGAGCTTAAGAGAGCAGACCCCAAACGCTCTCAGCTGTTATTGGGCAGGCGACAAGCAAACATGCGCCGAAAAGTATGCAACAGAGGCGACACGAGGGCCGGCGAACAGCGAAAATAATGCCAGGTGAACGTATGGCAATGTTAACTTGACGAAAGGTGCGAGGCGGGCACTCTAATGGTTTCTCTTTCTCTCTCTCTCTCTATCTCTCTCTGTCACTCTCTGTCTCTGTCTCTTTCTCTGTGTTTGTCTCTATCTGTTGTTGCTGTACGCGCTGCCTGCTCTTTGGCATCGTTTGTTTGCTCTGGCGCGTTGAGTAAACACAAAATGGGCAAATTGGCAGACACAGAGCGGCACACAAACTTTATTATGGGTCATTGTAAAGTGCAGTGCAGCAGCATACAACACAGATACACACACACACATACAGATACAGATACATATGAAGCTGCCTAAGTGAGCGAATTGAATTCAAGTGCCTATTAGTATGCAATAGATTTTTATCAAGCCGTTGCTCTTTACGGCTCAAATTGTTTGCCTGTAAATTGAGTAAGCTTGCCAATTGATACATGTGCAATTATTTAATAGCAGCTTTACCCTTTCTCTCGTTCTCTATCTCTCTCTCACTCTCTGTCTCTCTCTGACCCTTCTTGCCGCAAACAGCTTAGCTTAGTGAGCCTTTGATTGCGTTTCGAATGCAATTTGGCATTTTGTTTGCTGTATTTTTGCCGCATTATGTGCTATTAATTTTTAAGCCCGCATAATTTAGCCATTTCGAAAAGTCAATGAAGAGAATACGAAAATAATTTGTGGATTTGTAATTTTAATTAGTTTTCGCATTGAGACTGTGATTGCAGTTTGGGGGGGATCAAAGTATTCCCGTTCGGTTCGTGCTGGTTCTCTTAATTTCAACATGAATTTGCATAAATTTGCGGCTGGCTGTTGTTTGGTTGGGTTTGTCAATATGCTAACCATAAATGGCATTAACCATAAAGCACTTAAAATATTGAGCGAATATACACATAAATAGCTCATACGCCCCATTGCACACGGCAACCAAACGATTTTAGTGTGTGTGGACATATGCAATCGTTTATGTGATTGTGCGAGTGTGTGTGTGTGTGTGTGTGTAGGTCTCAGTGGCACCTTCACCACATCAAGTGTATCTGACAAAACATTACATATTTTAATTATTATAGGCACTGTGGCACAACACAGCTAATTTTCGAATTATTAACCGTTTCAGTCGATAATTTATACTTATTGAACATTTACTTCATAAAATGTTAATGAATCATTTTTTCAATATTTCTTTTTATTTTATTAAAATTTCTTTTCTTTTGTATCTATTTTGTGTATTCCCAATTCTCAGCTTACTTTTAATAATAATATCTTTTAGATAGAACTATCTTTAGTTCAACTTTTTATTGAATTTAAGGAACCTTTTGTTATTGCTATACTCATATTTATATTTTGCCTTTTACAAAAGAGTTTACATGTATCTAATAAGTTTTACAAATTTATTGTTTTTTTGTATTTACGAATTTTGTTATGCTTTCTCTCATTTCGTTTTAATTTTAATACTGGTTTTGAGCCACTGTATTGTTATAGCATTTTTTATGAGTTGCATTTACGTAATGTAATGGAATACATTGCTTTAATATACATATACATATGGCGGCGACTGTGCCCTGCTGAGCGTCAAAGGACGTGTGGTGGCTCGAAGCGGGCAGTTGATCTGTCGCACGGGCAGCGGGTTGATTAAAATGCACGCATACGCATTGCATTTTTTCGCGTTTTTTTTCTGTTTTTTGCGCTGCGTTTTTGCTTCCCATTTTTATAATTTTTGTCATTGAATGAAGCGCACTTAATAAGTGAAAATGCGTGTGGCATATTAAAAGTGACATATTTAACAAATAGCTTGCAAAAAGTCGCATCATCGCTGCAATATGAATATGACAGCCGTTCAGGCAAGCGCAGGAGCTGCGGTCGCTGCGATGAACAAAAAAAAAAAATACTGTACATAACAAAGAAAAAAAAGGAAAATAAAATTTACGACATTTTTATAAACAGCATCTTTTTGTTGTTATTGCAACTATTTTGCACTTTTGCCGTTGGCATTAATTATGAACAAATTAATTAAATTAATTACTCATGCATATACTAGAGTGCATTCGCGGGTGCACTCACTCGCAATCGCATTCACTTTTGTGTGGTTTACGCAAATATTTACACTGCCCGCTTGGGATACAGAAAGCAGCGAAAAACGCTTTGATACTTTGCCCCCAAAGCCGTTCAACTATGATACATTTTAAATATTTGATTTCAATTTAAATAACAACTTTTTTTTTCTGGATTGCTGTTTTAGTTGAACGGAAACGGGAAGTGCTTAAATACTTTGTAAACTGATGCAAACATCATTAAAAATGCACTCCATTTGGTATAATTTATTATTATGTTTTGTTGAAGGGTGACTGAAAAAAGACCCCATTTTTAGTTAGGGTCAAAAGCTATGCAGACAAATTAAAAAAAGGATTTACACAATAAAAATGTTCTACACAACTAACGTTAAAATCGAAAGATTTATTCACTTTCAACATAATATTTTTCAAAGATTTGAAGTTACTTTTAATAAAAGAAAGTTAGATTTTTTAAAAATGATTTTTTTCAGTCTTGACAAACTGATATTTATTTTTTGTATAAAGAAATCAACACCAAATCCAATTAGCCTTAATAAAAAAGAGCTCAAAATAAACACAAAGAAGAACCGCAAAATCCAACTTGCTATTGGCTACAAATCTAAACCAATTTGCAAGTCGGCGGGCCGCAAGGGAACATTTCGAGCGTGACCACAGAAATTGCAACTTAAAAATCAACTCCGTTCGGTTGGCAGCAATAACAGCGGCAACAATGTAAGCCGGAAACGGAAATGCGACCATGGCACGGCGCACTTTCACCAGCACATTTAGCCACATTTTAAGCACATTTAAATACAACAACAAATAAAGTATTCAGGGGATCCTTTAATGGAGGCGGGGGCGAATAAATTACGACGCCACGCACCAAAAAACTGCAAAAGAGGAGCGCAAAAAAGAAAAAGTGTGCGGCTTGACAAGAACAACAGGAGGAGCAGCAGCAGCAGCAGCAGCAGCAACAACGGCAATAACAACAGGAGGCAGGACAAGCCGAAGGACAACTACAATGAGATGCCAGCAAACAAAGGCGGGAGCAAGAGAGGGAGCGGGCGCAAATACTACAAGCAATTTAACATTATTTTAATGCCAGCCTCTGGTGTCCTTTGTCTCTGGCAACCGTCCCCACCCCCCCCAAAATCCACCTCTCAACTTCGAGACCCGCCGCCCCTGGGCACATTTACATGCGTGTTTATCTGCCATGTAAGTAGTGTGTATAAAATAGAGCGACAGTTATCTATGTGCCTCTGTCATGACCGCCTGTTGCGACTCCAACACACACTGAAACGAGCGAGAGAGAGAGAGAGAGGGATAGAGAAAGCACACAATACTCGCGCTCTCCAGTTGTAATAGTGTGCAAATGTGTTTGTCATTTGTCTTTTTAACGCCGAACTGCCTCCGAATGCGTACGTGTGCCTGGGCCAGCTAACAAACCGGGTGCTGCCAACCCGCTGCAAGAACGTAGCCGAAGACGACGGCGACGGCGACGTTTTGACTTCCGGCGGAAGTGCGCATTAAAATTGCCATTAGCCGAGCGCCAGCTAACTGCCGAGTTGCGGGCGTTGGAAATGCCATTCAGATCTCGTAGTCACACTTTTTGGCAATTGCCAAACAATAGGCTCGTAATTTGCCAGCCCCAGCCTCGAGCATTTTGGCCAGAATAGCAGCACAGAAAAGGTTCCAGCAATTGTCTTGCAACTTTCATTTCTGCCAGCCATGACTAATGACTGGCCATTTTGGCCACAACTCAACTCAACTTCAACTTGAGCAGCTTAAGTCAGCAGCAAATGCTTTCATTTAAGTGAAAGGACATTTTTACTGCATGTTGATTTACTGAAAATTTAGAATATACAATTGCATGCAATTTTATATATCGATTTAAATTAACATTAAATTTTACTCAATTGAGACTTTTTAAAAATTATATTTTAATTCAGATTTTCGAACTGCAATTCTTTTCAGCTTTAGAATTTTCTATTACATTTCCAAGTTATTAGTTTGGATGTTCCTTTTGTTGTTATCCAATTTTCTAAAAATCAAAATAATCTTAAATTTTGTTGTAGCTTATAAACAAAATAGGAAGATAAACTATGTACAATCATTTCATTACCGATAGCTTTTTTTTAATATCTATGCCAGAAAACAGTTTTTTTTACATAGTACACAATAAAGAATTCAAATAGGTTGACCTAAATATAAATTATTTTCATGTTCTTTATGCATGAATCGTATTGCAATTTAGGTGAGCAGCAGTGCATATAATTACGAACATTTATTATTCATTTAAATCTTTTGAAGTTTCAATTCACTTTTATTTGCAATATTCAGAAATCATATTAATCAAGTTTGAGGTGCTTTTGATTACCAAGTGGCATTATAACAAAAAAAAAATTGAACATAAATGGAATAAATGATATTATATAATATACTCAAAATGTACTTTTATTTAAAAAAATGCTATATTTAATATATTATTCTATAATTCTATGTTTTATTCAAATATTTCTTATTTTATTTAAGCCCTTTTATGTTTTTTCTAAAGTACTTTATGCTTATACTCGTTATCAGTAAATTTGAATTGACTGCAAAAGTTGTTGGATAAGGAAAAAAAAATGTATTATAAATACATTCTGACAAAAAAGTCTATATTTTATTAAAATATTTCTTTTTATATACTCTTATAAACCTTTTATATGTTACTATAAACATAAATTTGAGTAGACTGCCAAATTTGTTAGATAATTTTCTTTTGCGCAACTTGTAGCTCTGTGAGGCTTACTCAAAAGACACAAAACGATTTCAACAGTTTTCGTTTAAGCAATTTTTCAGCTATCTTTGCCAAAAGATTGCACATTTTTGGCTTTAACATTTTAAACAAATTTTGTTGTGGCTACTCTGAGTACAGATTTTGAGTTTTTGTTTGTTGCCTCTCTGGATTATTATTTATTAGCAAAACTGTTTGCAAGTGATGTCCAGTATTTATGAGCCGTGTTTGCCTACACTCAGAGAAAAAAAGAAGAATTCTGAAAGAAGAAGAAGAAAAAAGAATCTGAAATTGTTTTTATATATATATATATTATTTTTCCCTGTATCGCTTTTGTTTTAAGCTCCGAAATGCTATGCAAAATAAAAGGCGGTAATGAATGTCGCCCTTGTGCAGAGGGGGGAGGGGAGCAGTGCTTAATGAGCATAAACATTGACTATTTGCGAAGGCTCTTGATATATTCGTGCAATTCAATGATTGTATAATTCAGATTTGTAAGTATGCTTAATTCAATTAAATAGTTTGCTCGGCTAATTTATGGGGCCACTTGATGGTCGAACTTTGCCGTTGTATTAATTGGTTTTGAGTTGGTAACTGCGCTGGTACAGTGTGCACTCGGATAGCAGACAAATTGACATGGCATCAAAATTAATTTTTGGTGTACAATTGCATAACAAATTATCAAGCATACACACACACACACACACACACACACACAAATACCACACGAAATGGCATTATAATAAATTGTAAATGCATAAAATGTCACAGTATTATTATAATGGGAATCAAGCCTGTCTGAGTGTGTGTATGTGTGTGTGTGTGTGTGTGTGTATGTGGATAGCTTCGGATTCAGCTGGATATATTTTAATGCCATTGCAATTGATGTTTCAATTAATTTTCAATTAAAAATGGTTTTAATAACACATAACGCACAGTCGAAAGACCGACAGGCTGTAAGGACTATTATTAATGGTAGGGTAAAGTGGAATTTATAAAGCACAGACTCAAATTTGTATTTATGTAAAGAAAGATATGAATATTATATTAAGATAGAAAGAAAACAAAACAGTGTTGGGTAACATGAAGAAAAAGGTTAAATTAACAAGAGAATGGATATTACTCGTTTTCTAATATTTATTCATTTAAAGTCCAAATTTTCTAATAATTGAATAAAAAAAGTCAATATAATATATTTATATTGTCATAAATAATAAGTAAATAAGCAAATATTTTTATGTATATGTATTTAGGCATTTGCAGCGATTAATTAATACACTTTAGTTTTTAGTTTTTTTTGTTGGTACGCTAATTAATTTTTGCGGTTTTATTTATTTTATTTTATTTGCCGTTGTTGTTCACTTTGCACCTCGCTGTTGTTGGTTTACCAATTTGTCGTTGTGTGAAGTTGACAAAGTGCCAGATTCGGTGGCAACTCTTTTAGTTGTTGTTGTTGTTACTTTTGTTGCTGTTAGTTTGTTTAACAGAACCAAAAGCGAGAATTTGAACAAGTTGTTGTTGTGGTTGAAATGCACTAGTTAAATCAACACCAGCAACACTAACAGCAACAACAACAACAACAGGAACCACTCCGTATCAGAGGATTGCGAGTTAAAACAAACATAGCAAAAACTGAACTGAATTTTCGTCCAGTTGAAGCCAAGTGTAAAAATAAATATTTAATTGGCATAATTGTCGTTGCATTATTGCATAAATAAACATTGAAAACTTTTGCATATTGAATGCATTTATTGTCGTTCATTATTTTTGTGGCCGTCCCATGGCCCGGAAATTGTCGTATATGTATATATAAAATATTTCACAAATTCGCCAATTGCATGTATGTTGTATTATAATTAGTTTTGTTCTGTTATATATAAGTAATATGTGCTGAAATTAGGTATTATGCCAGCACACATTAGTCGTCTTTTGTTTAACATAAACTGAAGCTGTAAATAATATATTGAATACCGTAATTGAAATATTTTCTACAATTGTATTGGCGAGCAATAAGTACTTTCAGATTAAAAGAAATACGCTTAGAACATAAATTAATTATAATTACAAACAATTTAGTTGACATAGGGCTTAGTTTTTATTTATTATTATTATAACTATTGTCAAAACAACAGCAAATTGTTACTGTAAATACAATTTACCAAAGAAAATTTTACAGTTTTTGCCAAAGAATCTGAGAAATAAATATACTGTGCACAATGAAGGTAATGATTTTGAGCAGCTTATGAAAAGTTAACAATTTAAGGCCAATTTATAGTTTAACAAAATTTATTTATTGGTGCAGGCTTTAAATTTAAATTGTATCGCGCCATAAATTGAGAATTCTCTTATTTTTATACTCGTTCATGAAGTGAAACTAGTATATTGGGTTGAGCAATGTCCGTCATTCTATTGAAGATAGAGACTTTAAACTTTGGATATATACTTGTAGTTATTAAAAAATTTTTTTTTCCAAAATTCACAAGGGGGGAGTACATGTTTTTTTGACCAAAAAAATTAAAAAAAATGTTATTTTCGAAAATGAATATATTTTGAATGTAGAGTCAATATATAGGACAAATTATGATCAAAATGCCATCAAACGTGAAAATCGGTTCACTTTTGACAGAGTTATGGAGGTTTGATATATGGGAGCTATGGAATCTGACAGCTTTACATGTCAAAATTTTTGTCGATTTTGGGATGATTTTTGAGCAAAAATTTGACCCCCCCAAAATCACTTTTAATGTTGTTTTTTATGCTAATTGTGACCAATAAAATCGATTAAAACTATAAGTTCGCAATTTAAAATTTTGAAAAAAAATTTTTTTTCCAAAATTCACAAGGGGGGAGTACATGCTTTTTTGACCAAAAAATTAAAAAAAATTTCATTTTCGAAAATGAATATAATTTTAATGTGGAATTAATATATGGGACAAATCATGATCAAAATGCCATCAAACGTGAAAATCGGTTCACTTTTGACAATTCTATGGGGGTTTGAAATATGGGAGCTATGGAATCTTTTATTTAAGAACGTGAACGAGTATCGCCAGACTGCAATGTTCTTACTTGTTATATTTTCACTTGATTACTGTAGAACGGAGCAGTAATTTTAAAGTGTAATATGTCAACATTAAAACTACTCTTTCGAGCCGTTGCCAAATAGCCCGACAATGGCCACAAAGGCGACGATGTCATCGGCTTTCGGTGTGCGGGTCAAAAAGTTGACAGAACTGATATAATTGATAGCGAGCGGAATATCTGACTCTGACTCTGTTGCTCGCATTTTGCGTGTCGTTTGCATTTAAATGTTTCAACATTTCCGTTTAATGTGGCTGCACTTCCGTGAAAATTTAATTAAAAAGTTGGCAGTTACTTCTTCTTCTTCGTTCTCCTTATGCGGCTTCTGCAACGACACATGAAAATAATGAATACATTTTGTACAGCAACAACAAAAACAACAGCAAAAACCTGCACAAATAATAGCAACAAAAAGATCAATACAAAATAAAATCATACGAAATATTTGTATTTACTAAGAGCGCGATATACTATGATTACATGGAATATATGTAGCTTGAGGAAGTGCAAAAAGGAGATATTCGACTTTTTATACAGCGCGAAGAAATACAATTTAAGATCAAATGGGAATAAAAAATAAAATTTTAACAGAAGAATGTAAATTTATAACCAACAGCTTATAAAAAGTAAAATTCAAATGCATTCAATGGGCAAATAAAGTAAGAAGCATTTTAAATATTTTTAATGTTAACCGCAAAATATGTTTTATTCAAACCCTGCACACAAATTTGTGGGATATTTTATCCTTTTGGGGATACTCATACTCTAAATCAGTCTCAATTAGCTAACTAATCTAATGAAATAAAACTCATGTCACATATTGAACTGAAATATAAAATATTCATTTTAGAGTCTGACTAATTTTAATAATTCCTTTTACAATAAACAAAATATTACTCTGACTTATGCAATACAAATATTCTCCTGAAATCCTTTGTTAACTTTCGTATCTGTACAATAAAATTTTAAATTGTGTAATTTGTATATTTTTGGTTTAATGTACAAATTTTGTTGTACAGGGTATTCGTTGCGTGTACTTCTGCTTACTTGTACATTTATTTTTTTCATCAATTTTTGTGCAGTGCCACAACAATTGGTTGTTAAAAGTTCTGGCAAGCAGCAAGACAAAAAAGTTGTTATTATTGTTATTATTACACTACACAACACTGCACAGTGAACACAAAAGCTGCGTTTTTAATTAAATAAATACATGTTTTATATGCCACAAAAGAAAAGTGCAACGACACGAAGCGCCCGTACAAATGCATTTCGGCGGGCATTAAAAAATATATATATTCATAAAAAAAAGATATATATACATGTACATATTTATGTATATTCGGAAAATGGGTGAAGTAATATTAAATAAAATTTAACACATTAATGAAAAATGTTCAAGTGGCTGCCACTTTTGGGTCAACTTTAATAAGTTGCCGCACACAAAATTAAACAACGTCCGCGCGATGGCTGCGAAATTTGCAAATTATAATTATTTCATACCTGGGCCAAAAGGCAAATTTGCGCTTCACTCGAAGAGGACTTCGGTGTGGCTCCGGCTCCGGCACGGGCAGCGACTCCGGCGACTTCGAGCCGCACCGGATAAAACGCTTTACAAGCTGTAACCAGCTCCAGGCGGGAACGAGGCCGAGGCTTGGCTTGGCAAAGTGCGCAGTGAAGAGGCTGGCAAAACGGCAGCAACGTCAGATGGGAGAAGTGGGTGTGGCGGGGTTGGGGATGTGGGGTACGTGACAGGTCGAAGCACTGGGCAAACTTCAATTACAGCTTAAAACTTTCAATTAAAAACTTTGCCGCGCGTGAAAAAAAAGTGTAGCGCATAACAAAAAGTGAAGAGCCGGGAAATGCATTTTGAAGCAGTCGAGCTTAGGAAATTACATCCCAGATGAGCAGGTTTTCTGAGCAATTGGAGGATGTTAAAAAAAAAAAACATGGAAATATGCGTAGATAAAGTTATTTCATATGGGTCAAGTGAAGCAAAAATGATTAAAATAAAACCAAAAGCTCCTTTAATTAAAAAACAAGTGAGAATGTTGCAGTCGGATGTAGCCGACTGCCCAATACTCGTTCACAGTAACAGCTAAAGAAAAACAGTCGAAATTAATCTTAATCTTATTTTTTGGATTATTTTATTATTTTTAGCTGCGAGAAATTAGACTTTTAAGAGTAAAACGATATATGTCATTCCCAAATCGGAATACAATTGGCCAAGATACAGTCATTTAAAGCATATAGAAGAACTAAAATTTGCATATCTCGGGTAAATAAAGTCATAACTTCGATTAATATACCTTTTTAGACTCGTACGGATAAGGACCATCAAATGACATTAAAAAATTCTGATTCGAAATTTTGACCAAATTTGACAAAAATCACAAGGGGTAACATCACGATTTTTGTCAAAATCTCGAAAATTTTCAAATTCAAAATTTTGAATGGATATCGATTCTATAGACTTTTAAGAGTAAAACGATATATGTCATTCCAAAATCGGAATACAATTGGCCAAGATATAGGCATTCAAAGCATATAGATGAACTAAAATTTGGTTAAATATATAAAGTAGCAAGAGATCTGTTATTGGATCAACTTCATATAAGTGAATAGGGAGCCAACAAAATCATTAACAATATATGAATAATGCTCTTTTAGAAATTCTTCTTAGAATATCGCTTTATTGAATATCATGGTACATATTTTATAACCTTACAAATTTTCAAATAATTATACTCGTTCACGAAGTGAAAAGAGTATATTGGTTTTGTGCAATGTCCGCCCTGCTGTCTGTCCGTCCGTCTATGCTCAACATTTATATATTATAATTATTATTTTTAATTATTATTACATATTTAATATTTTCTTATGTAAAAAATTGCCATTATATGTTTCATTTTGTATATTTTCAGATTGGTAAAGAGTCTGCCAATCCAAAGTGCCAGCAACAACATTGAAGTGCCGACGAAAAATATTAATAAGTGCGCATTTATTTAAGTAAATATATAAAAAGATTTCAGGTGTTCGTGTTCAATTTAAATCAATTGCAAAT
>SCDT01000606.1:0-50428 GCA_004143765.1 Drosophila melanica | reverse complement strand
ATAATGAACTTGGGATAAAGGGATATCACAGAACAGCCGTGAATATGCTTATTAATGTGTGTATGTACTATCCAATATGCGTCTGTCCTACTACAATATATAAAACTGTCATCAAAAATGAGCGTGTTTGTTATTTGCGCTTTGGTTGCCTTTTTTTTTGGGTTAGCCAGTGTTAAGTTTGTACAGGTGCATTCCTGCGGGAGCTTAAACCTTCTTTTAGCCCGCATCGTGAGTGGATTTAGGGGATTTTCTGCATACTAAACAAACAGCAGAAAAAACTTTTTGCTTGCTAATTGCATTTGAGATCTGCAAATAAGTACATATACAGAGCAGAAAGAACAGTTGGCTACGAAGTGGCGAATTTGAACAAAAAAAAACATTGGAGTCACATATACAAATATTATTTTTATTAACCCCCAAGGAAATTTTCCCACTTAAAGTAAATTTTTTATGCTGATGCTTTATAATGTTTGAATGAAAGACAAGTTTTCTAGTTCGCATATCAGGTAATCAGAAAGGGATGGTAATACCCTGTCAATATCAAATATACCACCTGCAGCAAAGGAATAATCAAGTTCCTCGCGAAACTTTTGAATACTTTAAGCATGGTCTGAGAAATTTTATTCTCTATGCCTGCCTTGCTTGGACAACTATAAATCTTGGGGTAAATCTTTAGCCAAAACATTGCCTGCCGGAATGGCTAATAAAATAAGTTGACGTCAGGGCTGGTGACGAGTTGCCATTGAATTTTTAATTACCACTGAGATGAATTGACAGGCGGTTGGCAGGTGCTTTATGTTGCCCACCTGCAGCTTTAATTAATTAAGATTGAAGCTACGAAATGTACACAGGCCACAGGAGAGGAAAAGAGAGAGAAAATGGTTACAGATTTTCCATTTTTGGGCTTTGCCTATTTTAAAATGACAACAGCTAAACCAGAAAACATCTGCAAGATATTAAATACGCTTTTGGGTATCAGGTGTAGTTTAATAGAATTGTAAACTTGTAGCTGAAGCTGTAGCAGTGCTTCAGCTTCAAAAACTGTAGATAAACAATTTGACAAATAAAATCCAAGAAATCAACCAGAAAAAAATGCAGTATAATGTTTATTAATGACTATCTATCGCTCAGCATAAATTAACTTGTTTCGTTTGATATAATTTATATATTCTACTTAAGCAAAGCAAATACAAATGCATTGTAATTTTTTATTTAAGGGGTATTTGTGCAATCGGGCATGCCCTGCCGTTGGATAATTTTTAGTGATTATAGCTAAAGCGAGCTGCCGTGTCGAGACAAAAAGCAAATTACGCCGCTTATCTGCACAATTTACGTGCCCGAGCACAAAGGACATTGCCGGCAGGTCCTTTTTGTCTGCAGCGCCGTCTCCGTCGCCACCGCCGCCGCGCTGCATTTTTTCGTCTTTGTGTACGCGAGAGCGTAGAATTTGTGAATTTCGCGTCGAGCGGCAAATTTCGCCAACATCAAATGCAGCGCGTGCCGTTATTTCAAAAGGATTCAAAGCGAAAGCTTTAAAACAAAAGACCCAAAAATGCGAAAACGCCTTGAAGCCAAGGCAACCAAGGCGACAAAGCAACAAGGATGCCAACGCAACACAGCTCGCATTACAAAGGACGCATCGCTGCAGCCGTTACAAAAGCGCAGCTTGTTGCCCAAAATCCATACAGAATGAAAGTTTTTCACTTCTATTATATACATACACTGACTTTTAAAAGGACTCAACAGTATGTCTCCTAAGATACAGTTTAAATGCCACCAATTTTAGATATCAGTTGAAGAGCCAATATTGTATAAGCTGATTTTTTTTTTCACTGTAACCAATGCCTTGGTTGAAATTTTGGTTCATATTTAATTTAAATTTTAAATTTTAGTTATATAAAAGTTCAATGTTCAGGTAATGATCTAACAAATAATAAAATTCTGAGTTCGCACCGACTTTACATTCATATGATTTTTATGGATCTGCTTATGATTTACATTAATAGTAAAATTCCGAACTGGTTCAAGCCCGGTAAGCATCCGTTTTTTAAACAGAGTATTGCGTAGTCACGTATGCTCAAAAAACATTTTTTTTTTTTGTAATGCTTTTGTTCTACATTATGCCAGGCATAGACATTGCGACTTATTGTACACACATACCTCTATATACATATATATTTGTATATATATATTACAAAATTCTAAGCAGCCCGAAACGAGCTTCGAACTGAAAAAGTGGAGTGTGTGGGAGGAGGTGGGGTATGGTGGCAAGTGCCAAATGCTTGGCTCGCTTTTTTGTGACTTTTATGTACCATAAATTATTTTATGTTATTATTATACAATACGTACAACATGTAACGGGTTGAAGGGCGAAGTGGAGGAGAGCCGGGCAAGCAACAAGCAAATGGTAAATCTTACTTTTATTGCGATTACGCTTACATCTTGATGGTGTGTTTTTCTTCCTGGAGTTGGTTTAAAATAAAGCTAGGAAAATACTATAAGACAATGAACTCCATAAACTGAGCTGATTTTACAGCTGAGACAGCAATTTTCTGAACATGCAGGATGCAAACAGTCTAGCATTTTAATGTAAACATAATAATTTAATTAATTAGATTATAACCAATTTGCATAAAGAAGACTTAAAGGACTCTAAGAACTTAAAAAAAACAGTAAAAATATTTTTTTTATTTTTTTTGTTATACTATATTAAAATACTAACGCCTTGTTTCTGGCACTGTAAGCATTTTACAAATTCCATAAGCGTTTGTTGTGTGCTAATGGAGAGTTTAGACAAGCGAGTGGAGCATTTTATCGCTCCTTTGAGAAGAGAGGGTTTGGTGGAATTAACTTGAAGCGAAATGCAGTGGGCGCTCTGGAAACAAGGCGAAATGAAATCATAAATGCCCGGACACGTGCCACAATAGTGCACAGAGCACCAACCACGTGCATCAGTTGCAATTTGCCACTGGCCCCATTTCCAAGCAGTGGCAACGAAGTGTTAAAGTTTTTGGCAAAACTCAGAAAACGGAGTTAGTTTAATATTTAAATTTATTTATTACCGGCGCGGTCGGGTGAAAGTCAGAGGCCGGCATGCGGCACACCGGCCGCCAATTTAAAATAATCAGAAAAACTAAAAAAGAAAAACAAGTCAGGCAAAACCAACTTACCGTGTGCATCTTTGCCGAGTCCAGAGTTGCCGCCCATTCCCATTCCCATGGCCATGCCCATGCCCATGACAGCGCCATGTCCAGAGGCACCGCCGCCTCCGGCTCCTCCGGAGGAGTGCTGGTGCGCTAATGTGACCGGCATTACGAGCGCCACAACCAGCGGAGCCATAAAAATTTTCCACATTGTTAACGTGGCCATTTGACTTTTATTGCACTTCATTTTCATGCGCTGCCGTTTTTTCTATTTTTAAAATTTGCTCTTTTTTGTTACTTCTTTTGGCCAAAAGCTGCAGTTGGCTTACTACTGATTCTACTTCTTTTTTTTCTGTGCGCCGCTTGTTGATTTTAATTTGATGTGACTTAAGTTGGATTTGGTTTGCAGATTTCGTCGTCGCAGCTGCAGTTTTGGCCCGTCTGGTTGCCAGTTTATGCTTCACTACTCTCCCTCGCTCTTTCTCGTCCCCTCGCTCTCTCTCTTCTCTATGTTGGTCTGCTCCACCTGCTGCAGCTACAGCTTCTGCCTAGTGGAAGCACATTTCGGTGGCGCCGCGCCGGCAGCAGCTAAAAGAGAATCAAAGAAAGAATGAAAAAAAAAATCGAGTTGAGTACGTTGAAAAGTTTTTAAGATGGAACTGGGCGTTTTTAGGGAGGGGCAGCTAGTTAAAAAGTTGTGAAAGTTTTCGTTAAAGTCAAATTGAAGCCGCAATTATCGAGTTGTAAAGCGTAGATACGCACACACGCACCTCCACACACACACACACACACACATACACAACTCACCCAGTTGTGCCAATTCCCAGGAGAAGTTACAACCAAGCCACATTCAGATAAAGAATTTTTAAGGAGCTATTCAGTTTGTCAACTTGTTGAACAGGATTTTTCATGTCTAGCACAAGAATTGCGTAAAATATTTATGTATATGTATGTCAAACGCTTCAAATAAATTATTTCTTATTTAATAAAATTAATGTTTCTCAAACGGGTATCGCAGCAAAGGTACATCTACATACCAAAAAGTTTAAGTTATTACGACTTTAGAAACTTGTTAAGTTTATTAAATTATCAAATGCAAGCAGTTAACAAATTTTGTTACATTTTTTTCGACCGCACATCGGGAATTCAGAAAAATGATTCTAGCCTGCCACCAGAAACTCTGCCATACCACAGAACCCTATAGAAATTTGTTGAATGGAAGTTTCAAACAGTATTCCGCTTGCTTTTGAACGATGTGCGCAATGAGAATTTCTTTCTGGGTTTCTATAACCAGCACAACACAATAAACACGAATGATAATTTCACATGAGACTGGTTTGGGTATTCGCATTGTTACTCAAACTCAACAGCAGCAGCTGCTTCTGCAGAGGCTCTTTGTATGGCATCCAATAGGATGCGCATTCGCTTTTGCATTCACATTACCATTCCCAAGTAGCTGTACAGATAAAGCCACCGAGCAGCAACAAACAAAAATTTACAATTTCCGGCAAGTCCCTTAACTCCCTCTCAGCACCCACCTCTTACCCATCTAAACGTAGATTGTCAGCGTTCGATAAAAATGTTGCCGTGAGCAAAAGGAAATTCAAAAGGGATGCTCCGCAACAACAACCAAAAAAGTGTATAATAAAAAAGTATAAGAAAGAAAAAATATAACTAACATAAAAATTAAGGTACAAAAATTTGACACACGACAAAAAATGTAATAAGAGAAAAAACGAGAAGTGAAAAAAGGCAAAAGCCACTCATATATCTTTTTCAAGCTAAAAAGAATCTATAAAAATTCTCAGATGCAAATAATAATGATGATTTGCAAATACAACTGACAACACCAAAAAGAAAAGGTAAACGAAATACTGAGAAGAGAAAGGTTGCACTAATAAATGGACACAAAAGCTGATGCCAAGTGAGGGTTGCCTCAGATATCAATGTGCGGCACGGGGTCAAAGGGTTCACAGTCTAGGCCATGATAAAAAATTGTGAATGGGCGTTGTGGGTGGGTGGGCGTACTGCGAGGAGCTCGAGAAAGAAATAAGAAAAGTCGCCGGCAAATCAATAGAAAAGCAACCTGGGCAATTTTTAAGCTTTACCTGACCTTTTTTTTTTGAAATTCTCTAATAACTTCGGGGGACTATGAATTTGTCGGAAAGAGATGCAGTTTATTTTTTATGAAAAAAAATATTTTTTCTAAAATGTATGTACAGCTATTAAAAAATAGTTATTTATATGAAATTTTAAATGTGCAATGGAATAAAGCAAACTGAATATAAAAATTATTTGAAATCAGCAAACTTCAAAAAACCTTATGAAAATAAATTATGTAAATAGATCTTACAAATTTGAATAAAGTAAAAGGGTATTTAGGATTTCAAATTGGACTGCTAGTTTCAATTTTTTTTTTTTTTTTTTTGTTATTTTTGTTGCCACTTCTGTTTCTATTGTCATTTTGTCAACGTGCCCGCGGAGTGTCGTCACTGGAATAGAATGACACGTGGTTTGGGTTTCGGGTCGCTGTTGAGTTTGGTATATGGCAAATGGGATGCGGGAATAAGAATGGGAATGGGTATGAGGGGAGGCGTTAATAATGATAAGAATGTAAGACATTGCAATAAGCGACCAAATGGCCGACAGATAAGCGAAGGCAAAATGCGAACAATGGGAAGGTGCCAATGCGAGAGAAATAATAATGCCCCAGACGATAATAATAATGATGATGATGGTGATGATGTTGATGCTGATAATGATGTTGCCGTTGATGATGATAAAACTAATGGGCCGACGGCAATTAAGTATGAGAAATTTGCTTAGGTTTTTTATTTATTTTGAAATATCGCAGAATACGAGAACGGGGATAAAAAACTGAATGGACAGCTTCAACTACACTTGAGCAATTTGCGCACAGTCGAGTGCGCACATTAACCCAGAGAACAAAGACACATACCCTCACACATACACACGACTCAAAACAAACACAACTAAAAAAACAATAAAGAGCCTGGCAAAATCAACATGGCGTACAGGCGCCGGAAACGGAAACGTCGGCCGGTCGAGCGGGCGGAGAGACGAGCAGTCGGTCGGGCGACCAACCGACCCAGCGACCAATAGACAAACATTCAAACAGCAACAGGAAAGGCGAACACGACCAAAGCAATGCAAAACAATAAAACAATGGCTATATACGACTTGCGTATGCCCTTTTTAAAACAAGTTGAATAAGTAAGCATATTAATCAAGAAAACAAATATATATAAACAAAATATGGTAACTAAATAAATAAATGTAAAGTATAGAATAGTAAATAATATGAAAAAAATATACAATTAAGAAAAAATTTAAAATGTAGTTTACATTTATAATATAAGACTATAATATAATATAAAAATGCCTTAAAAAAAGTTTATTTCAGAGTTTTTTTAAAGACAAAAAATATTAATATATTATATATTTATTATATTATCTCGTGTTTTTTTAAACTTTTAAGAATTACAAAATATTATAGACTATATTAACGATATACAACACAAATTTATCGATTTTATTATTCAAAGCTGTTCCACTGTTATACTCTATGCTTTTGGGTCAAAAGGAATAAGACTAAATAAAAATGGGCAACATTTGATAGACACATTTTATTGCATGAAAGCAGCAGCCCTCAGTAAGAAAGCAGATCCTAAAAAGGACGCTCGTCTAGCAATTGCTACGGACTTGCACTCATATGGCATGCACATACTTGTTTGAGTGCCTATCCGTGTGTGAGTATGTGAGTGTGTGTCTGTGTTTGGCTAACCACTCTAGACAATGGACCCGTCAATAGCTGCCTTCGCATTTCCTGCTGCCCATCCAAAGCTGAACTCAGCTGAAGCTTTAGCTGTAACTGTATCTCCACGTTGTAGTTTATTATTCCCGCTAGTCTCATTCTTTTCTATTTGCTCTAAATAAATTTTTATCATGTGCCAAGGCACATTTTGTATGTTTGTGAGTGTTGGCTGTATTCCATCATGCCGTATCCATGCAGTTGGCCAGCTTCATTCGGAGCGTTATTCATTTATTCATTCACTTCATTCACTTGCTACTAGCGCTGTTTCTTATGGTTTTTGTGGTTATTGAAGCGATCATTTGGAACATGCACAGCATTTTCATGTTTGTTATTTTGACTACTCCTCCTACGTTTTCTCTCTCTCTCTCTCTCACTCTCTCTCTCGTCACATTTGCTTTTACCTCAGCTTTTTTCCCATCTCCCATCGCGTTGGTACTTTTATTATTGTGGCCCGCTCCACCACCGCCTTGTGCTCCATTATTAATGGCCAAAACGTTTAATATGCGAATTTAAGAAAATTACTTTCATAACACGACATTAATGGCGACATATAAATGGTATTACCCACACCCCTCTCTCTCCAACACGGTGGTGTCTAGACTTATATATCTGATTTTTAGTGTCGATGAGATTTATCGTTCCATTCGAACGCTGTGTCCACTACGGAATATACTTGACTTATGGCCGAACAACTTTTTATACGCAGCTGGTACCCCCGAAAATACACTATATACGCTGCTCTCCTCATCACACATACAAACACATATAAAAGAGGAAGAGGACGGATGAGCACTCGCTTATTTATTGGCCTCACTTATTGTCATTGCGCGTTTGGTGTACTTGCGGTCTTCAGCAAATGAAATAAAATCGTTTTTAATATTGCCACGGAAATTCGCATAAACTTAAGAAGTGACAGCACAAAAAATAAAGGAAATATATATACATATAAAGCTATAAGTATATATCCTGTCGGGACATATGTGAGCTATCTGATTTTAACACTTTATCTATATTTATGACTATTATATATCAAATTTAACTCACATAAAAAACTGCAACTTATTATGATTATATTCACAATGTCAAATTATATATTATAACATGAAATACATCTATTAACAATGTTTAAATGAAACCATGCAAATAGTTAAGAACTGCTAACCGACTTGTAATTAAGCATATTTTTATTTCATTTAAAAATAAATCTTTTATTCTCAACAACATGATTGACCAAAACCCTTATTTCGAATTTTACCCTCATCTGATCCAACTTTTTCCAAATTGTAGCAAAGTATAATTAAAGAATAGATTTACGCTCAAACCTCATCAGTTCGGTATTACTTTAATAAGACTCCATCTTCCATTTACTGTTTTATTCTGTTTTGGTTTCGGTTCCGTTATATAATCTATAGGGGCTTTTTCCCTTTTGGCATTTAGTACATTTTCAATGATGAGCGCTTATCGTATTAACGAAATGAAACATTATTTTCGGCTAGGCAGGGGATTGAGGTTGTGAATATACTTATTTGCGCCTTTTTATGAGGTAAGTTTGCTTAACTGAATCTGGAAAAGCTGCCGGGTAGACGTAGTCGCAGTCCTTTCAGGTGGCTCGGTTGCCAGGCGGGTGTGTTTCACTACAGTTCGAAACTCATCTCGTATTTTGGCTTATCTGCAAGTTTGATGGATTTTTATCCTTTTGGCCTGTCGCTCGATTTGCCGCCTGCTTATGTATTTTTATTATTATGCCCTCTCTCGCTCTCTCTCTCTCTCTCTCTCTTCTCCCTTACCCATTTGCTTGTGTTGCTTTGGTGCATTTGTATTTTTTATTTTATTTCTTGTGTATTTTTATTATGGCAGCAGACACACGCAGTTTATTTATTGTGCCTGTATTTGCTTTGGCCTTTCTTTCTTTCGCTCTCTCTCTCCCTTTTTCTCTCTTTTTCTCTCTCTTCCTCTCGTTTTCTCCAGTTTGGCATTTATTTTTATTCGTTTCCTGTTTTCGCCGCTGTGTTGTCGGCGCATTTATAAATATAAATGAGTTTTGCTCGATGAAGGTTAAATTGAAATTTACTTTGTGCACAGCGATGGGTTTATTTTTAAAGAAATACCGAGTCTTTTGGCATA
The DNA here is from genome assembly GCA_004143765.1 of Drosophila melanica. Classification (NCBI taxonomy): domain Eukaryota; kingdom Metazoa; phylum Arthropoda; class Insecta; order Diptera; family Drosophilidae; genus Drosophila; species Drosophila melanica. The sequence continues at coordinate 41,326 of SCDT01000606.1, read as the reverse complement.
CACACATACACACATAAATATCTCTTTATGTGTATGTCTGTTTGCTGCATGATGGAAACCTGCTGAAAACTTTTAGACCTCTGCATTTCCGCTTTTATGACTTCCCCCTCAACACACTTCAATTATTTCTCTCTTTTTTGTGGTTTCATTTTAATTTTGATAAGCAAATGCGGCACATCCTTTTTTCGGCTGCTTCTGATGCTTCTTCGTCATCTGGCCGGGGTGTGAAAAGTTTGTTTGCCTGGCTGCCTTTTGTTTGGCCTTATCATTTGTCAAAAAAAAAGGAAAAAGGAATTCTTCAAATTGAATATTTGCATAAGTTTATTGAAACAGGCAGACGCACAACTTGGCCAACTTCACATCAAATCTAGAAGCGGGTGCGGATGGGTACAGGTATATCTGGCCCTTCTTTGTGTGTGGCATCGGTTTAATTTGACGTATCTCTAACTCAAGGCTGTCTTCGGAGTGATTCATTTGGCTGCTTCGATGTCTCTTGCATACTTTTTAGGGCAGGTGCGAAAAAAACAACAAAAAAATTAGCTAACAGTTTTTCACTTGTAACAAATTGATAGCTATTTATCTTAAAAAAATCATAAATTAAGGTTAAAGCAGATTAAAAGTAGTTGTCTTTAACTTATATTAAATTCGTTAGCTTTTGACTTAAGAATAATATAAGTTGCTTAAAATTGAAACCAACCAAGATTTAATTAATTCCAATCAGAATATCAATTTCAGTTTATAACAAGCTTATATTGTTTTGTTCTTTAACATAGCAATAAGTACGATGTATATAAAACTCTATATTATTCACATCTTTTTAAAGGTCTCTTAGACCTTTTCATATAGCAGCGTACTATAAATCTGATAAAAAAATGCTTTTCTCTGTTCCCATTAAAAAAGCTGAAGTTTGCGTTATACTCAAAAAAAAAAAATTAAAAAAAGTTAAAATTATTTAGAATGCACACACACACAGGAAAGTGAAACACTTGAAATCATCACAATTGCAACCGAAGGCACCCGTTTTCCATTTTACTTTGGTTGAGTTGGGACTACACACACTCTTCGAAAGAGGCGCTCAAGTTTTATGCGCCCTGACGGATTGTTGCTTTCATTTGTTTTTCGCATTTTGCTTTCTTTTTTGTCGTATTTTCGCCAACTCATGCTAACCACCGTTGTCGTGGGTGTTGCTGTTGTTCAGATCGATTACCGTTACAAGTGCCAGATACTTGAGCATAAAAACGCAAGCGCACGTGTCTACAGGTTACCTCACGGCTCCATCCACCACCCATCCACCCCCCTTCAGTTATTGTTGTTGTCTGTCATTAGGAAGATTGATTTCAAAGCGTGGCGCATTTTTCCACCATTGTTGTGGCAACAACACAGCACGCAAGGCCCAGAACCAAATGAAATACTACAGAAAACAAACACACTGAAATATTGTCGCCTCACCCCTCTCTCTCTCTCCGCAGTCCCAACATTACCCTCGCTTATCACTCACATCTTTATGTTTGGCTTTGTTCTGTCAAGAGGAGATCATTTTGATTATATTTACTGTCAGTTTATTTGCTATTGTTGTTGCTGCCAGCAAAATAAAAATTTAATTCTTTTCATTTCAAATCAATCACATACCACACATAACTTTCCAAAAATTATTTTACCTTTTATTTCGTTACAAGATTTTATTGCGGAGCAGCATGCTTTTAACAAAGTATAACAGCATTTAATAAAAAAACTAAAATGTTTTGAATGAAATTATTAAAATATAAAATATAAATAAAAATTACTAACTTTTAATAAATTTGATGACCTATGATATTTATATTGTTACTAATCTTAGTAATACATTATATTTCCAACAAATTTATTTGTTCTGAAAAAATTCTAAGCAGGGAATTTACTGCCGAGCAAAAACTTTACAGCAAACATTTCATTAAAAAAAAACTGTTCGTAAATTTAAAAAATAAATCTACACCAGAATTGTAGTAATTTTTCCAACAAAAATAAAGCTTTCAGAAATAGTCACCAAAAGTGTTGGACAGGAATAATTATTTAACAGTTGAAAAAGATTGTTTAAATTTAAAATTAAATAAAAGGAAAGCAAAATAAAACGGGTGAATATAAAAATAAAAATTCAGCCATAATGTTTGTGTCAGAAACTTTATTGGCATTGGCACCCCTTATAGCCCTTCATATACGCAGCCACATGCTCAGGAGCAAGGGGGTGTCTAAAAAGTACATTAAAATCACATTAACCCGTCAACGGTTAACGCTGCGTATACGCAACTTTTGTTTATGCGTTTTGCTTAATGCCCTTTTGAAGTACACAACGCTCACGCAAATTGTGTTTTCGGTTTGCTTAGCACTTTGATAAGCCAATGAAAATATAAAATATACATATATCCATATATTTATATATAGGTATACACATAGTATTCTTGTGCATGCAGCTGTGCACAGTAAAAAAAATGTATACAATAAAAACAGCAAAGAATAGATTAAAATAAAAACCATTTTATCAATCAATATATATCAATCAGTTCAAAACAAAATTCATTCTTACACAAAATTGGAATACAAACTATTCAATTACCAAATTAGTGTTTTGTAGTTTTGGTTTAATTTGATTTCTATTAAACCAAAACTAATTGCAATAAATTTGATAAATTTAGCAGAGACTGAGCAAGAAGCTAAACCAATATTCAGCCAATACAAATTATGCCCTATTTTATTATGAATTTTTTTAAAAAACAACAGTGATACAACTTTTGGTGGCAATTTTTATCTTATTTTGGTTTTCAAGTTTTTAACATTAGTGACATCTTACAATTTAAGCAGATCAATATGTGTTTTAAGTCTAAGAATAGTAAAGCATTGATGCCACAAGGAATTAAACCAAAGCAAAGATTATATGTATATTTGACAACTAAACGCCCACAGCCAACCCTTTTGTGGGTTAGCCATTTAAGGTCGGTTGTCTGTTGTATTAGCTGCCAGACGTAATTGGCTTTTCGCTATAAATTTCAACAATTGTTTGACACACACCACTCATACAGCCGTCCCCCGGAAACCTCACTCGCACCTTCGCATCTCCCCAGGGACATTAGGCTTAATTCGTGTGTGTGTGTGTGCGTGTATGAGGCAATTGTCAAAATTTACATTTGGACGACACAATCAGCTTATCAAAAATGCAGCATACGAATTTTGTAACTGTATTCCTGTTTGTCCGTCCCCCTCACTTTGCAGCCTGCTCGTGCGTACTTTGGCAATTGAGTTGGCTGGTCATTTGCGTAAGTCGAAAACTGGTTTTTCGCTAGCTTCATTTGCATATTTCAATTGTCGGCTTTCCTTTTATTTATTTAACTAATTTATTTACATTAACTTTAACTTCAAATTTAAAGAATATAAAATATTTCTTATAAAACTTCTATTTATTATTGTTAGAATTACATATTTTTCTCTTCGTCATTTTGCTCTAAACAATTAGTAAGCATTAGTTTCGCATTATCAATATAAATGTTGATAAATAAACAAAAAAAATTAACTTGAAAGAAATAAACTGATCACGTTCAAAACAGACAAACAGACTTGCAAAACAGACTTGCTTAAACTTATTTATATAAATAAAGCCGACAAATCCACTAATACAATTGCAACACAGAGCGTACACTATCTAGCTGCATCGCTCACACCAATAGACGCTTCTCTTAAGTTGTTGCTAATCACTTCTTTCACTCACACGATCAACATGGCTCGGGCTCGCGTTCTCTCAGGTTTTTGGCACATACAGTTACATCATATAACAGAACCAAAGATAAATAATCATTCTCCACTCTCTGTCTATATGGTTTCTGCTAGCGCGGTGATCGACGCCCCTCTATTTACAATTGTATAGTGTATATATATGTATATCTTTATATATATATATACGTACGCTCTTCAGACCCTTTACATAAAGGGCTTGCTTGACAATGTTAGGCAAAATGTATATAAGAAAAATATAAAACAAAAAATAATAATAATAAAACAAGTAACTAAAGTTTTGGCAAAAGTTTCGCCAACTTTTTGGCAGTCAGTTCGCGCATTTTAAGTTACGGCAATCGACACGGAAAGCGCGGGGAGGCGGCACTTGGGAAAAGGCAAGATATGGACAGTGCGAAAGTGAAAAACTGAGACAAGAGAGCTTAAAGAACCGCAAATTTTGTGCATAAGCAGACGCCTTAAAGCAAATTTTGGGCTGAACTGGGAACTGGAGAAAATATAATAAAAAAAAAAAAAGAAAAAAACTCACCTGGCCACGAAATTGCGTTTTTGGCCTTGCAAAGTGATAATCCTTAAATTGTTGCTTGTTTTTTGTTGCTAGTTGTTGTTGTTGCTAAATTGTGTCACGCACAATGGCAACACTGGACTGGGCGTACACAAAACATAGCCCAAAACTTTTGGCCACGTGACCAACGGGGTAAACCGGGACTACAACTACACGAAAAACACAAACACACCCACTTAAATTTAGCCCAAAAAACAAAAGCAATTCTCGACTTTCCTATAAATGTAAACAGATTTTATATAAGACCCACAAACGACACATTTACCGTTTTTAAGTTTGCACTGTGCGGCGCATCATTTGCGATTTGTTTGCGTTTTCAATTTTAACAAATTTGTACTCCAACTTGGATTTACGCTGTTTTTGTCTCCTGCTTTGAATTGAATTTTTACTGTAACTTTGATTAATGCTGTGTTAATCGTGGCTTAACAATTGCTTTTGTCTGATTCATTGAGTTTTAACACGTTTGTAAATCAGTAATTGTAACTGTCGGTTTACGCTGCGTTTAGCATCGTTTTTGCCGAGTTTACCGTTAACGAGAGAACGCGATGTTGACGCGCGACAAGCGTCAGCATTTTTGCATACGTTCAAAACACTCCGACGGCTGAGCTTCAACTAAAACTACAACGCACAACAGCCACTTCGTTAAGCGTCGTCAGGGCAAAAAATAATAATAATAAGAAAACGAAGCATGCGAAGTTGCACAAAACGACAGCGCGAGAGGACGACGGCGCACGAAGCTGCAACGGACAGAACAACACGACAAGTCGTGCATAGACGAACATCTGACATTGCTGAATACGAGTGCGAGTGTTGTGAGAGCCAGAGAACAAATTAGCAAGAGCAAGGCTGCTATAAACGCATTGGTAGAGAAACCGCTCAGCTTGGTTAACAGTGGCTTTGAGCTGTGAAGAGCGAATAACAGCAAAAGGACGCGATCAGACTGAATAAGAATTTTATATTAGTTTTAAAAATCTGACAGTTTAAATTTACAATCTACCAATTGTTGCTCTGAAATTTGCCCTTTACTTTATTGTCTATACATAAAGTCGCTTTGCGGAAATTGAAAGATAGGAGCTAGAAGCCGTCATTAGCAGCATACACACATACCTACAACATAGCCTCATTTATGCGTGAGTGGCTTCTTTTTTATTTTTAACAGGTGCCCGTTATGCTTGTTGCGCGTAAGATAAATTTACTTTAACTTTTTTACATAAACGCTCTCCCACACAAATTTCAATTCACAGCGCATATACAGCGCCATCTATGTGTCCGTTCATGGCATTGCTTGTATAAGAGCGCCAGCGAAATAGGCATAAGTGGTTGTTGTCTGTGCTACAGTTATGTTAATGACTTATGTTAACTTAAGCTGTTCATATGTTGTGCAGTGTTTAATTAATTAGATTAGACAAATATATATATATAAATAAATAAAGGCACAGACAAAGTCTAGGCATAAAGCTAACATTTAATAATCCTTATATGGCATTCAAATTTCAATGGAAATTTATTGAAAGTTATTCTTCGAATGCAATTCCAATAAAAAAAAGTACTTCTCCCCCCTTCCCAACGGTACATTCGCTTTCTACCACATAAAATCAATGCACTCAAATGTTAGCCAATTAACTTGAATGTTTCTCAACACTGCACACTCAGGCACACAAACACACACACACACACACGCTTAAATAACACTCTTACATATGTAAGTCTATCAAATGCGCTTGTTTATTGCCTTGGCAAACATATACCACTGCCCCCTCTTACCCTCCCTCCATCACACTCTCTCACTCTCTCACTCTCTCTGTCTTTCGATACAGCTGCAATCACTCAAAGTAAAAATTGTCATCAAGTTTCTCAGAGCAGATTCTAAAAAATAAATAACAATAAATAAAAAAACACTAGCTACTTACACGATTGTTGCGAGCGCCAGACTGCCAAATACCCTGTATTTAGCAGAATCATATAATATTTAAATTTGTTGTTTGTTTTTTTTTTACTTATCGAAACTAATATATAAAAAAAAAAAAGAAAAATTGATATTATTCAACATGGAATAAAATAAAACATTTCAAAACAATTATAAAATAAATAATATATATAGATATTCTCTAAAGATCTTAGAGTAGAGTAAAGCAGAGAGTGGAAAAAATATTTTTTAAAAAACTGAAAGAAAAAAACATTTTTAACATGACTGCAAATGGAAATCAAATCGTGATAGAATAAAGTAATTAATATAATATGTTTTCAAGTATTTCTGATCCGAGGAAACACGCAGACATTCTGTCAATTACAGGGTATTTAAAAGAACGCAGCAGCAAAACCCGAAAAACGAATTGCAACAAAATGCTCAAACACACTCAACGAAATTGACTTAAATAAATAAATGGCATAAAAACAAAGACAAACACATGCACTCCGAGTAGACAGCAGCAGTGTGGGGGATTATGGGGATGGGGGCGTGGCACACAAGACTGCAGCAATGCAAAAGAAAATTTACAGCCAACAAATGGCCAAGAAAGAGTGAGTGGGGGAGGAGGGGAGGGTTGGTTAGCAGTTGTTTTTAGCTTGTTTGCAAAATTCGCATTTCATTTGATGCAGTCAATGCGCAGAGTGCAGCAGCAACAACAACAACAACAACAACAACAACAACAACAACATTGACAACATTTAGTAGCTCATCCATTTTCATTTGTATTAAGCGAAAAGCCAAAAGTGCCGTCAACATTTCGCAGGCACTGTCTCAAGCAGGCATCCTTGCAGACAATGCCGTGCGACGCTTGACAACACAGCTAAAAATTGCACCCCCCCCCCCCCCCTCGGGGGGTCATCCACCCCCTTTTAGCCTGAGGCGCTCGTTAGCGCAGCTGCCATTGAAATTTATCTTATTCTATCTATTCCCTGTTTATACACATATTTGTATTTTTGGCTCTGCTCTGCTTCGCATTTGGACATATTGTTGGCCAAGTGATCGATGCAAATTGCAATTTACAGAACAGCCAAACGGTTTTAATACCCTTGTTGAGGGTATTCTAATTTTTGAATGCATGAAACGACTGCATGCTCAGCTGTGTACAGGGGATCTTCTCGTCATGCACTCCCGACAAGAGCACTCTTACCCGTCAGAAAGCCTTTCACAATATGAACAAAGATTAAAATGGGTTCGTGGAAGTGTATGTAACAGGCCGTGGGAATATCGGACCCCATAATATAAATAATAGAATATATACATATATATAAATTCCTGATCAGGACAAGCTTTCCGACTATTTTTCACATAAACCGAACGCAGAGCAAGCTTAACATATTTTTTTCAATGTCCTGCACCGTTTTATTAATATCGATATATATCGATTTTAGTATATCTCGTAGATTATAATAGCACGAGCCACTTCATTTAATTTGTTACGTACTCAAAAAAATTCAGAAACTCTAGATTTATACTTGTAGTTATCCTCTTCCTCTTCCCACTGGAAAAAAAATGTCGATACGCCTCATATTGGAAATCGATAAAATTTAAAGATAGAGCCACCATAATTTTGCATGTAGATATATACTGACATTGACATTGCGCCACGCCCACTAGAATGCTCCCAACATTCACGCCATTAAAAATCGGATATCGGCCGATATCTCGGCAGCGTCCGACTGCAGCGTTCTTACTTGTTTTAATTTTGATTGTGTAAAATTTTAAGTAAAAAATTATGGCTTCAAGTTCTTTAATATCAAAACGGAAATTTCTAAGAAATCTGTAAACATAGCTTTGGTAGATTTATTTGAGCAGAAAAAAAAGAAGCAAAAAGTGCAGCAGTTGCAGTAACAACAACAACAACGAAAAACAGAGGCCCATAACATTGAGATGAAGAAGAAGCAGAAGCAGGACACAAAAAATATCATAAATAAGAGGCGCCGCAATTTGTTTATATTAAAATGGAGAGTCAAAAACGCGTCCTAAGGTCCTGAAGCACACACAGATTTTTGCATTGCATTTGCCAAATGCTAACTGCCAACAACAATAAGCGAGATGCACTCCCCCACCTCACCCCTCCGCAGACCTGGCCTGCTGTTTTGTGAATTATGCGCCTTCCGTTGCATGCGGCGGCATCAGAAGCCGGAGCCGTAACCGGAGCCGGAGCCGGAGCCGGAGCCAAGGCCCCCAGTTTTCTCAGTCGAAGCGACCAAATAAGGGCCTGGATGCGCCTGGCTGCATATTTTTTAAATCAGCAGGCGGCCCTCGTTTCGTTTCTCCCCCTCCGGCCAACGAGAGTTGTGCACACTGTGCACTGTGTCCTGTGTATTATTTTTACAGTCGCCCACACAACAAACGGCGCTCGTTTTTGTAATAAAAATGTCATAAATCTTGATTTCTGGAACTAAACCAAAAAGCGTGCGATAACGACACGACTGTCTATGTGTGTGTGTGTGTGTGTGTGTGTGTGTGTGTCTGGCAATATAACTGTCTACTTACAGTTGTGCATATGAAGTACATTTTATTTGCTTTTATTTATTTGCACACGCTTGCACATAATTGATTTATACTCACTGAATTTAAATATTCAATGGAATCAAATAAGAAATCAAATGCGAAGCTTTCATTAGTCACTTAAAACTGAAAAAGATGATCAGCTTAGATTAATAATCAAACTGTTTACTTAATAAGATATGATAGAAACCATTGATGAAACTTTAAAGTTGGTATTCATAAATATACAGTTTATATATAGTTATCTAAAAAAAATAATATTTATTAAATAATTTATTTTATTTTCTTTAAGTGTATTACTTAAACTATTCAAAGAGCGACAATCAATTTTGTATTGAGCTACATCATTTTTAAGTGACTAATTTACAAACGGGGCAGTTTATCTACCTTTGCCGGGACTTTTAAATTTACCTTTCAATTTCTAGCATCTAATCTAATTCATATCACATATTAATTAACCAAAAATATTTATATTCAATAGATAATCAGAGAGAGCCATGAAGCTGACCACTTGACTGATAAACAATTTCGGAGATAAGCCAGCTCTTTAAAAGCGGAAATCGAGCGTTGCCAAACCAACATTCAACGTGCGATATTCAATATGAAAACTTTAACTATTTACCTGTTGGTGCTCGTCTCGGGCAGCTGTCTGCTTATTCCACATGTTTGTACAAATTTTCGATAAAGTTCAGCTTTTTTGAAATTTATTAATCTTGAAATTTTCTGGTTTTTAGGCCAGTGCTGGCAGTTTGTTTGGCTTTGAGGAAATTGAAACCTTCAGCGACGATGGTTTCTTCAAGACCATCGATGATATCCTAAGGAAGATTCTGAGCACAGCGCGTGGTGTTAATTGTACCATTAAAGAGGTCATTGAGGTTTTGATTGCGACCACCCAATATGTGGATGAAATTGATGCCTGCGGCACGGCAATCCCCAAGGATGTGGCCAAAATTGTGAAGTCCTGCCAGAGCATTATTTCAATTTGCAACGATATCATCCATCTGAACAGCACAATTTGCGCCGATGAGGAGGACGGCAAGATGACATCGGCCAAGTGCTTTGGAGAACTATTTTGGGCTATGATGAAGCTGACCCACCAAATAAACACCACACTGAAGCTGATCGCCAAACTGCCGGCAGATACCGAGAGCTGCTTCGTCGATGCCACCAAAAAGGTGGAGGACAGCTATAATAACTTTTTGCCTCGCATCAACGATTGCATCGATCAAATGTAATCAATATAAAGTGCATATAATACAGCTAAAAAGAGGTGAACAAGAGCCATATTTAACCCAATTTAAGTGCACTAGTAAAAGCTTCGAAAACTCTATTCGTTTTTCTATAAAATAATTATTGTATTTACTCACTTGTGGATTGATTCATTCCAAAACCTATTTTAGTTTCTTTCAATGCAAATTAATTCTCATTTTGGATTTTATCATTTATCATCAATATATATATCATAAATTTCTTCATATAGAAAATTCACTTCATGTATAAAATATATGTATATTCACCGTTAAAAGACGTTAACTTAGGTTGTTGCATTTGTTGCTATATTTGTTTATTTAATATGTATGTGTATTTAAAATATCGTCACAACTTAAAAACTTAGTTTACACGCAGCATTTTTTAAAATAGTTCGTTAAGCTTATCGTTACATTCACTGGCATGGAATTCGTTTAAGGCATAATTTGAATTGATTCGCATTGAAATTGAATTGAATCGCATTGTTTTCAGTTTATATCTATAATGCAGAGCATTTCGTGTCCGTCGTGTGGCAGATTCAATATATTATCTTATCACAATGGAACATCACGAATCAAACACATTTTTATCGATAGTTTACAAATAACAATTTTCGTTTTAGCTTAAATATGTAAAATAATTTAATTAAAATTAAGTGAATTAAATTTAGCAAATTTGTATAAGTACGTCAGGTAAATTATGCGATCTTGTCAATTAGTTTTAATTTTCTTATTTTTTCGTTAAGTTTTCTTTGCTTTGTTTTTTTTAAATTAAGGAAATTATCACAAATTGTTTTGTAGCGTTTTTTTTCTGGTTTCTTATTTTGTTTGTCAAGAATTTTCTGAATTGCCAAGAGTTCGTTGCCATATTAAGGCGCTAAAGTTGGCTAAAATCTGGTGTTTACCAGTGATCCATATCGCGTATACGCTCCACGGGCGGATTACTGTCAAATATATGAACAACAAATTGGGGTTAAGGATAAATATAGAGATATCTATATATACAGTTATGGGTAAGACATTAGAAACGGTCTACATATTTACAATTTCAACCATAATGTTAAGGTTGAAGAAAATAATTGCGTCCTTTAGATTTAAATCTTTTGTTACAATTTTTTGACTCGAAAAATATTAAATGGAAAATTTAGTCAAAAAAAAGAACGTTTTATTGAAGAGTTTATAATATTTTAAATTGATCTTCGTATGGATAAATGACCTCAGAAAACTAAACTTTAACTCTTTTGTAGCTAACAACAACGAGTTCCAACATTGTTCTTTAACGCTATTTCGATATACACCGATCGATTATTTTAAAAAAAAATTGGCAATTTATGCAAAATTAACTAAACTAACTAACTATGGAAAAATCGATTTTAACTCAATAATTTATTTTTCGACGCATCGATGATAAAAAATCAAATCGAATCGAATTATTTTTCGTTTCTATTATTTTGGCCATCACTTTATTAAGATATTATTGGTGTACTCACGGCAACATTCGCGCCAGCGTGTGTTTGTGCAGCGGCGACATTTGCACCGCCGCGGAGGCTATGCTGGAGCCGGAATCCTGTGAGAGTGTGCGCTGCATGTGGTGCATGGGATGTCCCACAACCGGACCGCCGCCCACAAACTGCAGCTGCTGCTGATGATGATGCTGATGCGGATGCGGATGCGGTTGCTGATGCGAGTGCTGATGCGAATGCTGATGCTGCTGCTGGCTATGATGCATCGCATGCGAGCTGTGCGCATTATGCGACGGCAGTTGTTGGGCACGCCGAAAGGGATGACGCCATGGACTCTTGGGCGCATCGCCCTGGAAGGCTTTGTTCTCGACACCGCTGCTCGAGACGCCGGCGGGACTGCCGCGCCGCGGCGCCGTCGCGTGCTGCATGTCGCGCGCCTTGGAGCTGAGGCGACGTAAAATCCGCGAACCCAAGCCGGGCGGGTCCTCCAGACCGCGACTATTTCGCGGCTTGCGATAGCGCACATCGCTCGACTCCTCTAGGATCACGTGACGATCGTACGGCGTGCCATAGTACACCTCCAGCACCGTGGAGAAGGTGTGCGGCCACACCAGATCAATAATCGAGATCAGCACACCGGCAATGAAGCAGAGAATGCCTGCAAAATTGAGAAAATTACATAAAATACATCTACAATAAATTTATTATTTTTCCATATCATTTTTCCAGGCAGACGGATGGAAAACAAGACGAATTTTACACATCAAACATGCTGTTTTCAGTTTGAGAACAGGTTAAAAAGAAATAGGTGAAAACGAAATAAATAATTAGAAATTCAAAATAATCTAGGTTTGAACTAGGTTTATTGATGTTGAGATTCAAGCCGAATTATCAAATATTTTTGTATTTGAAATGTTAACTCACCGGCAACCAGCACCAGCCAGTAGCACCAACCGAAGTGGAACTCGAGGCGACCGCCCTCGAGGAATATTAACAGCGGTCGCTGCGGCAAAAGGCAGTGGTAGCCGATAGCGGTGCAGACGAGGAGCGCCCCAGTCAATGCCTTAAGGTAGGCGCCATACCGCGGCACCGCCAACAGCAGCAGATTCATTAAGAGCCACGAGGCGAGCGATGCCCACAGCATGATGCTGGCAAAGTAGCCGGCAGCGCGATACTGGCCGCCCCACGAAAAGCCCTCGCGGCCCAGGCTAAAGTACTCGGCCACGGTCAGAATGGGAAAGGGGAGGCCGCGCTGCAGGGCGAGCCGATAATTGGCGCTCATATCGTTGGCGCCCTCCCATGTGAAGCGCTCGTTATAATCAATGTCCGGCGATGTCCAGTTGCCAATTGGAATGGCTGCAGAAGCGAGAAAGAGGCAAAGGATAACATTAATCGCTGTTTAAATTAAAGAAATATTAATGTAGGCACATATTTAAGAATAAAATCAATCGCAATCTATATATACATACATGTACATGTATACATAAAAGGAAAAATAGCTAATGATCACATTTCAATAGGTTTTTAATATATCATTTAACTAACCTACAGCTTGACATAAATATTTTAATAAAAATAAAAATGTTATAAATAAAATATAATATAAATTTGTTGGCTTTTTGTACATTTTCAATCATTTTATTTTTTTTATTAAATTTTGGCCAAGCTCTAAAAATTTCTGTTCCGGTTTTAATCAATACGTATAATATTTCTAGTGTGCTATTTATTTTTCTATAGAAATAAAACCACTTATTTAACGATATTGAATCACATTTTCTGTTTTTTAGCTCTTCATAATAATTTGCATTATTTATGTTGACTTGTTGACTTTCGAATGGGAAAAAAACATAATTTTGCACCTTTTACTTTAAAGTGCCGCCGCAAAAAGAGACCGTCTCTCAACATATGTTTTGCTTTGCCTGTTTATTCTTTTTTCTTGGCTGATTCTTTTTATTTTTTTTTTTCGTTTTTTTTCTTTTGCATATTTTGTCACTCGGTGCCAGACACTTTGGCAACGTGCGCGCCTCCACAGCAAACAACCGCCAACAACAATAATAATCATATATCATTTGTGTTTTGAGTTTTCGATGATGAAGACCCCTTTTAACTGTTAAAAAGTAACGCCAAAAAGCAACCGAAACAAAAAGAGGAAGATTAATGGCTTGCATAAACTAAAATGGTTTTAGAATTAAAAGCACAAATCGGCTGATATCGCGTGGTTGAAGTATATAGCGCGTGGGTTGCCGATAAAAATTGTTAAGAATTTATTATTTTTGTCATTTTAAAAAGCAGTCCAGCAAAATTTAGAGCGTGTTTGAATTAAGTTTCTCTATGAGATCGATATATACAAATTTATTGTGATCTTCGCATTAGCCGATTAATCAGCTTATGACGCAATGAACAGTTAAACACGATTTATATATGTGTGTTCCATATATAAGAATTAAAAGACTTCTCTTTAATACGTGAATGGTGCATAAGTTTCTGAGAGATGCTAAATCGATTTAACTTAGTGGTTTTTGAAGCACACAAAAATAGTTATCCATGAATTATAAATATAATGTCAAACTAGTTGAGAAAAGTATGCGAGTGGCAAAATAAAATATATAAAAGGATGAAACGATTAGTCAGTTTAGGTTTAAAGCTGTTCTTACATTTCGGCTTTTTAATTTTTTGAAATTTTTATAAATTTTATAAACTTTTAAATGTAAAAATTTAAGGGGTATTTCATTTTGTACAGTGTAGATATTTTTCTGTTTACATAAATTTATGCAATATAATATTTGTAATATTTTCTTTACATTTCAAACAAAACAGAGTCGGGCCCTCTTGACTTAACACACTACAACTTAGCTGGATTAATATTATAACTACAGAATATCATTAGTTATTTTTGACAATATCTAACAAAACTTTTGAAATGACCCTCGCACACACACGTACACACAATATATGAAGCGGGCCGAAAGCGCGTTCGCTTTTGCAAACCGGAAAATGTTGACGAATGTTAACAAAATATGCAAACAGTTGTTGTTGTTGTTGTTGTGCAGTGACTGCAATTGATTATGCGATGTTTTTGTTGTTGCTGCTGTTATTGGTGTTGCACTTTTGAGCCGCTCACTCGAGATGGCTGGTGCTTAGTGGCAGTTGTTGTTGCAGTTATGTAAGGTTGGCTCGAGTCAGCGTCGAGCCATTGACAATGAATTGCAAGTGCGAACAGCGTGCAACGTGTGGGCTGCCGGCAGCGGGGCAGCGGGGCAGCGGGGCAGCGAGGCAGCAACGAGGTGCGTTGCTCTGCGTTGCACACACGTTACGCATACGCCGCGTGGCCGTTGGTCTTGACGCGTTGCAGCTGCAACAATTTCCGGCTGCGACAGGAAGTGATTTTCAATTGATTTTCATAACTGCGAAGGTTGCTAAAGGTGTTTCAGTTGCAAATTGTTGTTGCCTTTATTGTTGTTAAGTAGTTGAGCACTCGAAAAGTGCTTGTCAAATGAACCGTTGAATTGGGTGTTTTTGTCAAGCAGCTGTCAAGCGTTGGCAGCCGTTATATTGCGTGTCTTTATGTATTTCACAAATGATTTATTGAAAGGGGGAAGCATTTCAGAAACTATTTTAATAGTTTGAGTATATGTGTAAAAAACAATGAAAATATATTCTTAAAAAATGTAAACCATAAATTGTTTTAATTCTTTTAATTATTTTAAACTGAAAAAGGAAAACGAATAATAATAAATTTTCAAAAATATTTATAATTTTTTTTTAATGGAATAAAATAATATGCAAATTGTTGAAGATTTCAAAATTAGTTGAAACAAAATATCTTAATGTTATTATTACAAAGTAGTTGCAAGAGGAACACCTAACTAAAGCAATCATTATTTCTTGAACTTAAACGCAAACTCTCTTTTACATAAAACTGATCTCCTTCCTATATTATACCTTTCACATACGGTAAATCATTCGCCCGCCCTTCACATGGCATGAATATCTGCATAATAATAGCTTTAATCCCCAGCCAACAATTAGCATTCCAAATAGTTTAACACATTGAACCGGTTTAAACAGCAAGCAAAATATACAGTCAAGCCCAAAAAAAAAAAAAATGTGTTGATTTTCAATCAGCCACCAACTGGGAAATCATATCGATTCGGCAGTTTAATGACTTTTTATGATCGATCGCAGACGCTGCTTAGACATTCAACGCATTTTTTGTAAGCAATTTTTTTTCGGTTCGGTTTTGGGTTTTCCTTTTTGGGCGCATTTTTGGTGTTCAGCCAAAAGCAAAGTGGCAAAGAGACCTTGTGTCGAGTTTAAGGCCGATTGTGAGTTGTTGTCGTCAACAACATTTTACAGCTGCCGATTTGACAATTTGTGTAATTGTCAATATAAACAGATATATAAGCATATGCTGGCAAATGTAACCAATTTAAAATTTTGGATGATGTTTTCCAGTTGTTGGTAACTCGGCCAATTTCTGTGCAGATTTGCGTGTCCGTTGATTTTGGGCATACATTTGAGACGCCTTTTAAGCGGCTTACGTGGCGTATGAGTCATGTATGAAATTATAAACCAGAAAGCGTTTATCATAAGCGTGGGAATTTCTATAAAACACAAAGTGACTCAAAAGGCAATACCCTGTTAAATGTGCAGTAATAACAATAGGTGTTAGCGGCTAAGACAGCGTCTAAAATAAATACATTATAAGGCAATATATATCCGAGCAATCCGATTAAATATATCCATTTTAAGGTTAAACAAGTAAGAACTTTGCAGTCAGGTGGAACCGACAAATCAATACTCGTTTACACTGTAATAACAACTAAAACATGTAGCTTAGATTGACAAACTAAAATGGTTTAATTTAAGAGTTATAGAGTAAAAATGTTTTTCAATTTTGGCATGATTTTTGACCAAAACGTTGACTCCTGCAGAATCGAGTTTTATGTGTATTTTATACTAATTGTGACGACCACAATCCATTAAAAGTACAAATTCGCAATTCTAAACAAACACTTTTTCGAAAACGAATAAGGGAGGCAATAGATTTTTTTGACCATCCGTATTATATTATCAATCTAGATGACAAATCACGAACAAAATGCCGTCGAACATGAAAATCGGTTTAGTTTTGTTATGATTAGTTATGATATGGTTGAAATACGAGAGTTTATATCGCAAGAGCTTCACATGCCAACATTTTTGTCCATTTTCACATGATTTTTTGCCAAAAAAAATTTAATAAAATTACATTTTTAATAAATGTTATTATTTAAATGCAAATCAATCTAGGGGACATACAATAACCAAATGTCATTAAACATTAAAATCGGTTAAGTTTTAACTTAGTTATGAGAGTTTGAAACATTGAGACCTATAACACTTGCTATTACGAGTACATATATTGGAAGACAGGCGGAATGCCAACGGCCATTGCCCAAACATAGAGTATATTTTCAGATCGTGAACGAGTGTTAAAATAATACAAATATTTCTATTTGGTCTGCGTGTTCAAAAACTAAAATTTAACTCGATAGTTCACTTAAAACACTTATCAAACAAATGCGATAGTTTTTGTATAAATCAAGAAAATTAAAAATATAAAACAAGATCTCATTCATTAGACGCTCTCATTAATTACTAAGCGTGTCAAATTACTTCCTGAATGTTGTACGAACCACAAAATAAGCAGATAAAACCAAAAACAAAATATAATTAAAGGCAAGAGAATAGCGACAATAACAAAAACTACGGCAAAGGCAACATAAAGTAGAATACAAAATAAATATTAAAAAAATTACCATATCGGCGGCAATAAAATTGATGTTTTCCTACTTAATGCTTGAGGCACAAGCAACGAGGCAGCTCGCGCTTAAGTACAGGCAACAACAACAACCATCAACACGCATAGCAACAAAAAAATGTTTAGTAATTAAATAAAAAAAACTCGTTGTTTTTTTTTTGTTATGACTTTTCATAATTTGAAGTGATGATTATGCTGATTTCTGAATGTTTGCTTTCTTGCCCCTCAAATGGCTAAAGAGGGGGATACATAAGGGTAGGTAGGGGTAGACTGACGAGGGGGGATGTGTGCTGCCACAGCTCACACAATTTGGCAGCAGCGGCAGCAAAAATGAATTAATAATCATTTATGACAGTGGACCAAAGGCACACGACAAAACAACAATAACAAAATAACACACTACAAACTGTTTACCGGACCCTCTCTAACCACCCACCTTCTGCCCCACTCAAACTCAAACAATTGTGTGTAAAAATAAATGGCTGTTCCGCATCTGTCATCATTTTGACAACGCCTGAGTGTCGCATGTCCAAATTCATAATAAAAGCTCACAAATAGAACTTGACGCATTTTAAAAATAGCTTTTGAAAAGCTGTCAAAAAATAGAATGAATAGTTAATATGCAAAATCAGTTTATAAATACAAAAATTATAATATGGCATTATTAAAAAATAAGTTTTAATTAATCACTGGTAGAGTGGGCGTGTTCAGGTTGAGTGAAGAGTAATGACTTAATTGAATTTGTTTTGTTTCATGATATTCAAATGTGATATTAAAACAAGTGAGATTGCTCTAGTCGCGAACGCCCGACTAGTATATACCCTGAACCCAGAAATTATTTATTATTACCAACGAAAAGATACTCCACACTGGGAATCGAACCCGGTGACCCTTCGTCTTAAGTTGCACCACACTACCACCTAATTCACTCACAAGATATAACATTACTTAAACATGGCAAAAAAAAAGTCAAATCAGCGAAAATTCTGCACTTGTTATGACAATAAATATTAACAAAAATAATTATGAATAACAAATACAAAAGATGATCTAAATATTGTTCAACTGCCGGGACTCGAACCCAGACCCTCCACGTAATGCGGCACAACTCTTACCAACTGCATCACTCTTTTATTTAGCTTTGTTGTGTTTAAATTCAACTAACCCGT
This sequence comes from Drosophila melanica, assembly GCA_004143765.1. Lineage (NCBI taxonomy): Eukaryota > Metazoa > Arthropoda > Insecta > Diptera > Drosophilidae > Drosophila > Drosophila melanica. Next base: position 22,840 of record SCDT01000606.1, on the reverse strand, counting down.
TGCAAAAAAGTTCCTAGAAAAACGCAAAACAAAATTCTGCATTTGTATGTAGGCGTGCACATGAAGACAGAAGTTTCTTGCGCATCAGCCAAGCATCTGCGATTGGCCCCCACTACTGAAAATCGATTCTTGATTTGCTCGTAAACTAAATTTATTATCGTTATGAAATTTTCAGGACTTTTTAAGATTATCGAAATGCATGTACAACCCAAGTTGCACATGTGTAGTATTTGATTTGCGGTTTTTCTGGTTTCTTCAATACTGGGGACGATTGGGGGCAGGTATTCAAAATCTTAAAGATTTAAAATCTTCGTATGCATTACGTGAACCTATTTTGGCGGCTCTAGCTTTTATAGTTTAGGATAATAAGAACACGGAAAGACTTATCGATATTTTTAAATGAACTTGATCTGCGTATGGTATACACGAACCAAATGAGTCCAAGATGCGTTTTATAGCTTTTGTAGACTCCGAAATCGACGCGTTCATAAAGACAGATGGACAGGCAGACGCAAATGCCTCCTTCTGCCTTTTACATACATTTGCCCAAAACCAATAAACCCTGTTTTTGGGTTCAGGTTATAAAAAGCTTTTTAATAATATAATTCGTTTATACTGAAACCTTCCAATAGTATATATATCTAAACCTGTGAAATAACAGGCTCGAAAATTTTATATGATTTGGTTTAAAAATTATTTTGTTGTTACTCGTTTAGAAATATTATTATTTCAGGCTTGCAGCCTCAGTTTGGCTTATATATATTTATTTACAATAAAAATTTTAAAATTTTAAATTGCTTAAAACTTTAAGACGTTGATGCGAATTCTTTTGGTTTCTATATTTTGAAGGTGATATTTTATTTAAAGATAAATATAAAAAAAATCAGACTTTAAATAACCATACATTACTATCAATATTTATAGAATGATATATATCTGTCTATCTATCTAATAAACTAATGTTATAAAAGCAAAAGCCCATAAAAATATTGAAAAATTCTAAAGTTTATTATAAAATTAATTTAAATTCATGCTAAAAAACACTGCTATAAAGTTTCCTTAACATCAAACTCGATTGTCCATTTTTATGCATTATTATGATAAAGTCGTATTAAAGACAAAAAAAAACTTGTTTGCTGCGTCATTTGACTGTTGCTTGGCATCAGACGACGCAATCAATGGCTGGATATATAAGGCCAGAATAATTCGCAGGCGTTTGCCACTGCAACAGAGTCAAAGCCAGGTGCGCTATAAAAAAAAAGCACACACACAGAAATAATTCAACTTCCAAGATTTCCCAAACGGCAACAAATGCCACTAAATGTGGCAGCGTATGGAGCGTGACACACACCCACAATATTGCAGCACGATATGCAATGCAAAGCTATAGAAACCATATAAATTAACCAAAATAAGAAAAAAAATAAAAGCTTTAGGCCAAGTGTCAGGCAAATTGGCCGCACAATCATTAGAAATACCAGCTACAACATCATCATCAGCATCATTATTATGGTGATTATTATAATGGCAATAACAATGCCTAAGCCGCAGTTCCAATTATTACACCTAGACATTTAATAAATATGTAGGTATATATGTTTTGGTGACTTGACATTGCTTCAAAGCGCTTCAATTTCAATTTGTATTTGAATTTGAATTCAATTCGAGGGGCAACAATTAAGTTGTCAGCATTGGACTATGCTGAACTACTCAATATAATCATCCTGCCACGGATTGACACACGCAATTATCATATTTAAAACTATAACAAAAATGGTATAAAACCAGTATGTTCAACCTCTGCTAAAAAATTGCACGACTATGTATTACCCTGCATTGTAATCTGAAATTTGATGTGTTTATGCTAGATAGCCCCACAGCCAGTCTTAGGGAAGTAGCCCCTAAAATCAAAGAGATAGGTAAAAAAAATAACAAATTCGGCGAACCATCAGGAAATTAAACTACACTGAAAGAAACTGCACTGGGAAATTTACAATATATCTTTTTCTAAAGGGTATCAAGCTAGCAAGTTCACAAAATAGTTCAATAGTTTTGGCTTTTCTCAGACTACTTCAGCAGCTACGTTTGCCCTTTTTGCAAGTGCGCCCATAAACTGACACACGCCCACAAATACACACACGCGCACTCAAAGCGATTTGACATGAATATGAAGTACTTTTGGCAGCGTCAGTTTTGTAAGCTGCTACTGAAACATTCGAAAAGGTGAGAGACGGAGCGGAAAGGGGCAAAGGGGAAAAAGAAGTAAGAACGGTTAAAAATCGGTTATAGCTAGAAAAAAAAAACCAATATATTTGCAGTTATGAAACCAAAGAGCTTTTCGTTTGCCGTCATCAGCAGCGAAAGAAACACAGACAGCGAAAATCGAGGAGAGTCCAACGAAATTCTTACAGTGTGGGTAATTTCAGGGATGCTTTAAGGAATCAAAGCATTATCCAATAAAATCTTTTAGATTGGTATATATAGAAAAAATATATTGCACTTTAAATATATATACAAATTTGCTTTCAACTTGTTATAAGTTTACTTATAAAGCTTTTGTAAAGCGCGTGTGGAGTGCATTAAACAAATAGAGCATTCAAAGTTTGGTTAGATAAAGATTTGCATACATCTTATGGTAAGTTTATTGTTATATGTTATAGCTTGTCGTTGCAGCTCTTGGCTGGTATTACTTTGACTTGGTTGGCATTTCAATTGATTTACTGCGGCAGCTCCAAGCAACCATTTCACCTTTTTCTATTGTATTTTGCCTCATTTATTGCTTTTGTTTGGTCGAGTGCATGAATCAATGAATGAACAAATGTGCGATTGAGTGAGTGAGAGAAGCAAACAAACAAATACGAGTATGCATGAGTATAATTTGTGAGTTGAAAATATACAAACATATATATATAGATACACAAGCACACAAACACAGTTGAGAGGCAGCGCGTCGGCAGTCACTTGTGCGAATATTTCCGCAGGTGTTGAGTGGCATTTTATGCGATTGTTGTTGGATGTTCATTGTTGTTGTTGTTGTCTATGCGGGAATCGTGACATGCAGCTTGACTTGGCACTTGGCCACAGAGCACACAAATCCAAAAGCCGCATCGCTGACGTCACTTGATCAACGGGCTAAATATATATTCCAAGCTTGTGTGTGTTTGCAAATATTTTTTTTTTTTTTTGGCGACTTCCACGGAGGCAAATCAATTAGCCAATGTAGTCAAAAGGCCAAATTGCAAACTGCAACCGTTACTCTATAGCCTTACCAACAAAAATTTAATTAAAATCTTTTTTGAGTGCCGATTAAAATCTTGAACGAAAATTGCTCAATTGTTGCGGCTTGCGACATTTTGAAACCGTTGTTGGCAGTTGCCGCTGCTGCTGCTGCTGCTGCTGCCTCAGAGACGTTTATCTTCCGCTTGGCATCAGTTGGCAAAGGGGCACGCCAACAACAAAAACAATAACAACAGCCTGCCTGGGCATATATATATGTATCTCTGCTAATGAATTTCAAGAAAAAAAAAAACGCTTTTTGGTAATACATTCATATTCATAAACTATTCAATCAACGGCGCAAATAGGGGGCGGGAAGCATCAAACTGTTGCTGTTGCTAGTTGTTGTTGTTGTTGTTGTTGTTGTTGCTGTTGTTGTTGCTTCAACAACAAGGAAAAACAAACCATTTGTATTCAACTTTTAACAAGAGTCAATCTAGAAACCGCTTGACGAGGGCTGTTTAAATAGTTTGTAAAATCAAAAAACAACAAGCGTCACAGACTTTTTTACATATAAAAGAATCAAATTAAGAATCGACTGTGGCATACTTAATTTACAGTTTCATAACAGTTAAAATAATATCGTAAAGTGCTTTTCTAATGAATTTTAACCTTTGCGTTTTAAAAGAGCGGAAGTGAGCGATGCATTCATATTTTTGAATACTATAGATTAATATAAATATTTATAAAGATAATCACCCTCAGGTATATTTATATGTATATACATACATATATAGCGCAATATTTAATCGAATCAAATTTCATAAAATTAAAAAATAAATAAAATAAATTATAATCTGGAATAGTGCTGATTTAATTAATAAATTATCTCATTGTTTTTTTTTACAATATTTTTTAACATAAGCCGTCATAAGGCATTGTGTTTTAATAGTATTTTATATTCAATATACGGTATATGAATGTTGACACGAACATTTATTAAATGAAAATGCACAAACCTATATTATTAAATTTAACCTTAAAAGTTCAGAAACCTATAGCAGATTTCTGGCTCTTACATTTTTAAACAACATAACTTTTGTTTTAGCAACGACGCGCCATTTAAGAGTGCTTTAGTTAATACTGGTCAATATTAGATATGTATGTAATACATTACTACATATATTTATCAACACATTAATATTAAATTATCATTTATGTTCGATCTAATAAAAAATTGTTTTTTAGATTATAAATATTTATAAATCAATTAATTTATATTAAAGAAATGCTACCACAATATTGCTCTTTAAAAATTCTAAGTTTTTAAAAAACTATTATTATACAAAGTTGCTTTTTTAAAATCAATATGTTTACCCGATTTTGGTGGTAGTAACTAGCACTTAAACTAGTGAGACTGGAAGGAGGTTTTATAGAGTTGCTGTATAATTACCACGGGTGGGGTTCAGATTATAACTTATCTTTATCTGAATATTCTGGGATTCAATAGCTTATGTACATTTTTGGGTAACTTTCGTTCTACGTTCTGATTTGTGTGTTATGTTTTTTGTTGATAGATGTCGCTCTGCTAGTTAGTCGTTGCAGTGCATGGGAATAACATGATCCTATTGCTCAACATTAATGAACTTATAATATATTATATTTTGTTAATATTTGTACTAAATAACTAAATGTGCATCTTAATACACTACTTATCAACGCCTGTGAAAATATTTCTATCGCAATCTTGCAATTAAATAAAATAACCCTTCACTTATCCAATTATATATATTTGTGTTTATAAAAAATATGTTTATATAGTATATATATTGTGGCAATAACTCACCTGTGAGTGTCACATTGACGTGCATGAGGCCAATGTGGGTGCCGATGCGGGCGGGCAGCTTCTCGCGTGAGAAGGCTTTGTATGGTGCAATGATGGTTGCATGTGCCACATGCCACGCCGAGCCCAAGCGGGTGACTGCAAGAAGAAGAAGAAGTAGAAGAAGAAGAATAAACAGTGACAATTTGGAAATAAACGAAGCTAAGGCCAGCGAGTACTCACTCAGTATGACTAGACCGACAAAGAGGCTCAGTGTGACCGTCGAGAATGTTGTGAACTTCTGTAAATTTGAAATCGAGATGGGCGGATTAAAATTATATGCTAAAGCTATATGATTGCCTTGGCACTGGGTGTGCGTTTGTGTGTGTGTGTGTGTTGTTAATCAAAGCGTAATTGCAATTATATAAGACGTAAGCGATTTAAAGCCAGTTATGGCCAACAACTTGGCCAATTGGCGGGCTAATTGAATAAGCCACTCAAATTGGCCAAACTAGCTAACTAAGCAATTGAAACAGGGAAAGAGAGAGAGAGAGAGAGATGAATAGAGGGGACAGCAAAGGGCGCGCCACGCAAAACAGGTTACATAGATTTATATCTGACATCTATTGAAAACGTGCCGACGATTATGATTACAGCCGTCCGTTTAATTACGAGACGTAGACAAGATGGCAGCAGCGTGAGAACCAGCTAAGAAACACGTACCATAGCAGACCCGGCCAGAGACCCGCCTGGGATATCATTTAGTTAATTACAAGTGTACAATGTTAAGTGAAATATAAACATTAAGCGCGCACATATGCATATATAGTATAGAACAAGTTCTTTGGCATTGTAAATGTTAAAGTTAAACAGTACTGCAAATCCTTGACATGAACGTAAACTAGTTCTAGGAACTGGAATAAAAAAATCTAAATTAACATAGTCTTTTTATCATTTAAAGCCGACTAGACTCTAATTTCCTGAACAACAAGTTTAATAAATCTTATGTTAGGCAACAATTCTTAATTTGTGCATTATATATCAAATAATTATTATTCTTTTACTATTATCATACATTATGCAATTTGTGTATTAGCATAGAAGGGACTTTATTTGACATTTTTCTGTGTAAAAGTGAAACGTGTCGTGTCTGAAAATTTAATTATTTCTCATCTGCCTAAAACAACACTTAGAAGTAAAAAATACCAGTTCTTGATTTTTGCATTATATCTTTTAGTATCAAGTTACGCTAAACAATATCTCTTAAGTTCTAAAGTCAAGTAACATGTTTACACTAACGTGCTCTTTAAAATAAATAAATGATATAAAACGTTACGCGACAAAAAAAATATGTTTTCTTTTTACTTTTAGTTATTTTAAAATTTACCTCCCAAACTCACCTGTTTACGCACTCCCGGAAATATGACAAGAAATGCCACGTAGAATGTGGCAAATAGCACGGATACTGCCACAATGGACACATCGCCCGTGACAGGCGTCCGATTTGAGAATGAATAAAGCGTTGGACCGCCATCGTCTCGAAATGCGTCGAACCAGCCCTTCATTCTAGATATATGTATATATGCTATATGCTGGCGGTATCTGCAAAAGGGAGATCAGAAGAATAACATCATATTAATTTTTAATGGCGACATTCAAATACTAAACTACAGTCGCTCGTGGTAGACGCTAATAATGTTTAAAAAATGTAATAGGGCTGGGTTAAGGGTATCTTCTTGTGGGGAACTCTCAACTATTGCACTCTCACTTGTTATTTATTAATTTTTTATTTTGCTGTGCATGTATTGAACTGTTTTCAAAATTTTAGATCACTTTAAATCGTCAATTAAGTTTTATTCGAGCGCATATTCAATGCGTAACACACATCGTGACACAATTAAAAAACTCATTGCTAGTGTATACAAAAATTATACACACAGATGCCATCTTCTGACAGTTGCCAGCTGCCAATTGTCAGATGGATTTGCACTTTTGCGGTTCGGTTCGGTTCGGTTCGTGACTAAGCGCTTAGGTTGCAGATAAAACCCCCAAAAACAGAAACTGAGATGAAGATTGCGACTGAAGCTTAGTTAAAGACAAGTGACAGGCAGCTCAATGCTAAATGCATCCAAACCGAGCGCTAAATTAGTTGGATAAACACATAGACAATCCAAAGGTAAGGTTCAATTTGATGTGATTTTAATTTTTAGACACCCCGTGCTTCTACTAACCGGAAATGTAAAGATAAACTTAAATATAAACACAAATGAATTGAATAACCAAACCAACAGAATTTGAACAAAGGAATAGAAATCTAAGCGCTCAGCAGAACTTGTTAGAAATGAAAGATTTGAAGTAAGAAGAATGAAACCAGAAATACTCAAGATTTAGAACCGGATTCAAAATCCGTCGGGGCAGGCCTCGAGGTGGCTAGCAACAACAACAACAGCAACAGCAGCAGCCACAGAAATAGCAACGGCAATAATCATCATCAGCTGTTACCATGACGTAGTCAAAAGATATAATTAAGTGCCGATCAAATTGAATAAGTGAGAACCAATAATACGGAAAGCGTGACGAATCTTTGAATACCCTAAGCAAAAATGCGACCCACAACTAAAAATATGCAATCGAAATCCCGCAGCTGACAGGCTGAAAACAAGAAAATGTTAGTGTTTTTTAAAAGCCGGTTTATAATAAAAACCATTAAAATAATTTACGTCAAGGCGCATTTTCGTTTATTTCAATAAACTAGATAAGAAATCGATATAGTTAATAGTTTAAAGCTTTTGTTGCTAACATTTAACAGTTTAAATTTAGTTAAATCATATTACAAATTTGTTTTTTTTTTTTTTTATATATAAGGCCCAATGAAATAAAGGCCAAATGTCTATTATATCTATAAATATTTTAAAAATAAAAACATGTGAAAAATTAACAGATATTCGGAACATTATAGGAATGAGACTGGGGCGGAGATCAAGAAAAATTTGAAAAACTGGAGAAGACAACAGAAATAATTTAAGCCGTACAGATCGACTTATTTGAGATCATGAGAGCCGCTCAGAAATGTATTAAGAATTTCAGAAGAATGCAATAGAGAATTCGTAAGAAAAACTAAATAAAAAATAATCAATTCAAAAAACTATAAGCTTTAAGCTTTTTTAAAGAAGAAAAACGATTATTGCAATTTACAATAGAACAAATTTTTAAATATACTTATTTTTATTTAATTAAATGGACACAGGGTACTCATAAAAAGAGAATTGCGCATACGCAACGTGTTACGTGCGCTGGCACGCGGATGTAAGTGAGCTCTTTGGGTATTATTGTAGCATTGAAGTATTTAAGTATCTGCGCAACTGGGTTTTTCCCCGGCGGCGAATACAAGTTCTGACTTTGTGAAAGTTGACGAGCCCTGCGGGGCAGACAACCAGTGCGAGAAAAAGAGAAAGATTTGATAAAGTCACAAAAAATTACAGCTTAACTTGAGGTGCTGCGTGTGAGCTCATCTAGAATTTGTATACTGTTTTTAAAAGAGAATTTATATCCTAACCTTCAACTTTAAGTAAATATTTTGGTTTGTTAAATAGCTTTGGCTGGTATATATTAAGCTGATTTAAAATTTCATTCAGTGTAAAAAAATACACTTTTCAAACATTTCTTTTTGCTTGCAAAGTTCACTTACCAAACTTGTCAATAAAAAACCGGCATAAAATGAATTTGTTCGTTGTGTTTTAATTTTTTATTTATAAATATTTTTTTTAATTTAGATAATTGTGTTGCAAATACAATTCACAGTGTCGTCCAATTTTTAATGCAGCTGCTAAATAATATCCAAGCAATAATATTAGCATTTTTTATATCAATTGATTAATTGTATGATTTTGATTAATGAAGCATGACACACACACATACACACACACACACATATGTTTACTGAAACAGGCGAGTAACAAAAAATGCAAAATAATAAACACAAAATATGATTTTTTTTAACTTAATAAGTTTTAAGTCATTGTTTTCACAGCTTTTTACATGTGTTTGCGAAAGCGAATTTTTGTTACTTTACTTTTTTATTTACGTTTAAAATTTGAATTATTCACTTTATATATATATTTATATTTTTTGTTGCACCCACTGACTGGTCATTGTTGTTTTTTTTTTTTGTGTGTTGCTTTTGGTGCTGCCGTCAACCGGTTTTTGGCTTTAAGTAGTCAACGCTGCCTGACTGCACATAAATTGCATTTTATTTTTAAACCCCGGTAATAAATTGTTTCATTTATAATTAGAATTTTCCACAAGCTGACAGCACGAGAAGCACGCAAGTTTTGGTAATAAGATGGAAATAAATATGTTAAAATAATGTAAAATCAAAAATCTCATTTGTAGCTGTTTTTGCTTTTGTTGTCGCTGACCTTCGCATAGTTGCACCAGGAGCTGTCGCTGTTGCAGTCGCCGTTGCCGACGCAGTCGCATTATTAGCTCGATTACCTAACAACAACAAAAACAATGCAACTGCCGCTGGCGCTGACGCTGACGCTGCCGCTGCCGGCGTCGCCGCTGGACTTGGCACCAAAACGTAACGCGTCGCAACGCCGCATTGCATGTGGAAATCATGAAGCGCATTACGTTATTACGTTACTTACTACACAACGACTGAACGCAAAGGCAAAAAAAAAAAGCTTTGCGTGTGTCTGTCTAGCAGCAAACAACAACAACAATGGCACAGACATTACAGTTACAAAATGAAACCGAAACTATGCAATGGCAAAGCAAGGCAAAAACAAAACACAACGAAACAGCAGCAACAGCAACGCCCCAGTGAGCCACCAACAACAGCATCAGCATCCAATGCAGCTGCCTCTCTTTCTCACTTTCCGACTCTCACTCTCACAGCACGCTGCAGCTTTTCAAGTCCAACGAAAGTGAAATTTGTTATTGCGCTCCCCTTCTGGCTGCTGAGTATTTTTTGTTTTTTTTTTTTTTCGTTGGTTGAGGAAATGAAGTAAACATGAAACTGACATAATCAAGACGCGGCGCGGACTGCAAATGTTTTAAAAGCTCTCTGGCGCGACGTCGCTGCCTGCGTTACAGGTTTTTGTGTCGTGCTGCTTTTGCTTTCTGTTTGCTGTTTTTGTTTTTTTTTTTTTTTTTTGTGGCTTTTGCTCTGTGTGTTCAATGAGCGCTGGTGCGTGTAAATATGTAAGAGTCGCCTTCAACCGGCTTTTTGTGCGATTTTTTTTATGACTTTCTTGTTGTTGCTGGGTCTGTTTGTGCGGTTAGTTTTTGGCTGCACTTTTTTGCGCTGGTCAGTTTTGGCGTGGGTCAGTTACATGTGCAGCACAGCACATAGGAAATAAACTGCAGATGAAGTAATCGACAGAAAAAGAAAAAATTATAAAGCACCTGAAGAAAACGCAAGAAAAAGCAACAACAGCGCGGCACAAATGGGCGTTTTATCGTCACATATACATACGCGTCTGCACACAGAGGGCGTTAAAACGGTAAAGTACACAAGACAGCCCCACCACCTTCTCATAAGATAAAAAAAGAGCGCGCGTGGAATAAGTAACACAAAGGCAAAGGGAAAACTTGCATAAGAAATACAGTGCATGCAGAGCGAGACAACGAGCTAGCAAGAGAGAGCCAGCATACGAACAGAACAGAAGCTTTGAAGTTCTCGCGTTGTTTTATTTTCATTTTCTTTTTTTTTACTGCTGCTTTAGTCGATTTGTTTTAAGTTTTTAATTTCACTTGTATTGTTGCCTTACTCTCCACAGATTTTGTTTAAGCATAAATAAATAAATTATGAGTGATTATTTCAGTGAGAAGATTTTTATATTATTTCTTGTTTTCAATTTTCTTATAATTTTTTTCATGTAAATTATTGTGTAAATACAATTACGAAAGAGCAATGACAACAAAATACGCTTCAATGCATTTTTTGTATTATACAAAAGAATTGCACAATTTTTTATTAGCTCAAATAAAATGTATTTTATTTTATTGCCGTTAATTGCATTTGCACACATAATTTTGTGCTCAATTTTTAACGCACATTTATTTAGTTTGAAGTATTTATATAAACCACACAGAGAGCGAAAGACGATCACAAAGCAGATGAACAATGAAATAGACAGAGAAGCCTCAAACTGGCCCGTTTTTGTCAAATTATAAAAAATTTAGCAGCGGGTTTTGTTTACCAAAATTTGTGTGCTGTTTTTTGCAAACTTTTGCGTATATTATTGACTTTTTGTGCTGTTTTTAATCTAACTTAGCGCCCGGCGCATAACACAAAACACAAAAGCAAACGAACCAAAAAGTAAATTTTTTTTCGTTGTACGTGATTGTTGGACTGCGCCTGCGCGCAACGTTCGCGTCTCGTTGCTATTTACCTTGCGCCGTCGCGTCCGCACTAAACGCCAGTCGTTGGCAAACTGAGCGTCGTTGAGAACTGAGCGCCAGACAAAACACGCACAGAGAGCGCGCGAGAGATCACATTGAACACGCCGTTGAGAGCGCTAAAAGCTTTGGCAGTTGAAAGCTTTTTAGCACTGCCGCCAAAGTGAGTGTGAATTTATGACATAGCCTTATGCACTAATAAAACTATACAAAAACAAGAACTACTCCTGCTGCTGCCGCTGTTGGGACCTTGCCAGCCTATTTGAGCTAAAAAAAACTCGCTTACTTTGAGGCGACCTCACACACAATTCAAAATTAATAAAGCAAGTCAAGAATTTGCAATTAATTAAATAGAAATAGTAATAGCATAAAACAAAAAACGAAAAACCCCAACCGCTGTCACATGTGATGAAAAATAAATACCAAAAACAGTAACGATGATAATCACTGACATGTTGGCAACGTATGCTAATTGAATTAGCATCGAAATGACCGCCGCTTGTGCATTGCATATAATTAATATTTAATTTACTAATTGAATTTTTAGTGCTGACTACCGTGCAGCAATCAAAGTGTTAGCCTCTTTGATCTCTGCTCGGACATACACACGCAATATGGGTATGTCGTTAAAGATCTTGACAGTCGCAAATTTGGTAGGTAAACACAAAACCAGGCAGAACCACTCGCAAGAGTTTAGACGTAGCCATAGACGAGGAGCAAATGATGCAACTGTTATGATGTGCCAAATTAGCCATAAAAACATATACTACTAACAAATCTTACAGTATAAAAAGTACATCAAATACGTTAGTAGTTTAACTCGAGTAATTGTTGTTTCTGAGCGCGCATATTTAAGATTGGCAAATATAAAAAGTTTGCTTAACAAGTTAAGTGCATACATAAAACTTTAAGACATAAACATTTTTCAAAATAATATTATTTTTAATGTTATTTTATGATATCTATATATACATATTTCTGTTGTGATCGGTTTATATACATTTATTAAATATAGTCTAAGTGTAATCAATAACATTAATAATAAAATATTGAGAAAAAAATATTCATAAAAAATGCTTATATATATATTTATATTTCTCCCTTTAAAAAAGTATTTACTGTTATGCAATATTCATAATAAAGTATTATTTTTTAAATAAATGTAAGTACACATATTCATACCAAATATTTTGAATTTATTGCTGTATTTTGGTATTTGTTTATAGAAGGTTATATTATTTTTGCTCAGTTAAATAATTGTCTTATCAGTTCATAATATAATTTTAACTCCTTAATCTTTTTAAAGTTAAATTTTTTTTATTTTCTTCGGTCTTTTCAACTATATATATAAGTAAATAATCCTTGTATCAGCAGTAAATTACTTTTAGTCTGTTTTCTTAAATACTTATAAATAACTTGTTTTTATCACTCAACATAAGATTTACAGATCAATATTCATGATTTACTAACAACGGCTTACAATTTGAATTTTTAACCGAAAAAAATGTATGAGGAAGAACAAGAAAAGAAGAGTGCCCATTATAAAAGTATCAGTTGTATTGCGTCAAGTTCGTTGCCTAAGTCTTTTGTTCTAGCACCATTTTAATGCTAAATTATCACCTTGAAACCAACATAAGACTTATTGAACTCTAATAATCACTAATAAAACACGTCAGCAGCCCAGGTCCAAGAAAAAAACAAAAATAAAACCACTGCTACCACAAAATATTTTAACTAAATTGGCGTACAAGGCCGTGACGGTCAGTGACTGAACCCAGGCAGATGAGACTGGACGAACTGGATGGGTCTGAACCAGTTGCTAGACTTGCAAGCAACTTGTATGCAAAATGCCCTTAACTGAAAATTTGATTAAAAATATATTTATGCAAAACAAAGTTGTATTAAATGTGTTAACATTAAAAATATAAACTTCTGAGCTACGCAAAAATGGCTACCGGAGTTTATAAGTAAAAAACAAAAAAAACGCAACTCAATAAAAAAAGAAAAATAAAAAACAAATTCCATCCGGATGTGTCGCCAGTATTTTGAGACTTGGAATGTGCACAAAACATGCCGAGGACGGTCGTTGGTCCGTCGAGACCCCAAGCTACTAAAAAAATACAAAATATAATAACAATATATAGTATACCATATACAAATGTACAGTGTACACTTATCAAGATACGTGTTTTATTTTAGAATTCAACACACGCTCCAACTGTTCCGAACTGACTCAGATTGCTTAAATCCAGAAGCTGAACTCAATGCGATTCATAACTCAACCTGTCTGCGTATCAAAGATACAGAGCACTCGAAAGAATAAATAAAAAGGTTAAAGAAAAATATATATGCAATAAAAGCGAAAGGGAATTGAGGGACTTGTGCTTATAATTAGAGTGACGAATGCACTTTGCTCAAGTTCAAGGTGAGAGCCGAGCGTACAGCACCGGTCAGTGGGGCAATTGGGGAAGGGCAACATGTAATTATGATAATAATCGAAGTGAGTATTATGTTGAAAGTTGATTGTAATTGTGATATAGTTTAAAGGTAATGTGAACTGGTTTTTATTGACATTTATTATATGTTAAATATCTGGGAATTTTAAACAGTCGTTTAACTGGTATATTCCACTCGACATACATATAAAATGTATATGTGTGTGTATAAAGAATTTCCTTCTAGTTAAGACTCAATATTCGAAATTAAAAAATTAAAATTAAAAAATTCATAAATTCATATATAATAAATACCTCAAGTGAAGTATTTTGTATTCATAGATTCAAAATTTCAAAGAAATATAAAACATTAAATAAATTTTAATAAAAGCAAAGTTGAAGGTTAATTTGGGTAATATAATTATAGTCATCTCAATGGTCTCTGTAGCCAACAGGCTGTTAACAATCGATTCTTCTTCTTCTTAAAATATGTACATTTAATGATCAGAATTGCCATCTCACTCGCACTGATGGCATTTACTATGCCACTAATTACCGTCATTACACAAAAGCGACCCAAATGGCTTCCTCATGTCAAGATTCTAGGCAACACAAATCGAGTAGCACAGATTAGTTATGGTTATGGTTTTGCGCAACATTAGAGCTCCCTCCCCCCACGGGTTCAAGAACTAACTAACGATTGTATTAAAACATAAAATGGATAGCTTTACATACAACACCAACAATGACAATAGTTACGAGTGGTCTGCGGTTCAGATTAGCGATGAATGTGTGATTGGGAAAATTTGTAATTTGTTTATAAATATAAAAAATTATTGAATTTAGAAAGTATAGTATAGTATTTAGTTTAGATAGAATAAGTTTGTTCATGAATAGATTTTTCATATTTTCTATAGAATCTCGTGTCACGCGTTCATCGCCAGTATTGTGTATGATGTGTCGCGAGGGGTGAAGGGTAGTTGTTCACTGAACCGTTCATTAGGCTGACTCGCGAGTTAAGATTTTCCTTTCGTTTGGCTTATTGTTAATGTGTGCACTTAACGTCGCACAACTACAAATTAAAACTAATAATAAATGCGCAAAATTATTGTGTGAAACTTGCATAATAAATGCGCCCTCAACTGGCCAATTATAATTATAATAACACTAATAATAATAATAATTATTATTATTATAATCATAATGATTAAAATGTAAGTTTCACATTGTGTATTTACGGCGTACTTCTCGACGGGGGCGTGTCCCCCATAGACTAGAACCGACTTCGTGTCGACCTCAGCTCCATTCGGTGTTTCACACTGCTAATTAAAACATTATTGCCACTAACCATGGCCCGAGGCTGATTTTGCATGCGACCAATGCGAGTCGATCGATAGAAGCCCAAAAAAACCGACAGACAAGTGGCCCCAAAAGCTACTATATAAAACGGTAGGTAACAGTTGTCAGCTGTCATAAAAAACCAAAAACAAAAAATAACAAATGCAAAAACAACAAACAAAATGTGAAATAATTGTAAGCTAAAATTGGCGACGTTTAAATACACTTGGTAAAATATATAGATTTTTCTATATACTACACACAAATAATTGATAAATTCAAATATGATACGATTTCAGGTTTTTAAAAAATCATTGAAGCAATTAAAAATTTTTAAAATTAACAGGGTCTATATGGTCTTTTAAATAGTTATTTACTTAATTTATATCGATTTTTCCTGAGGTAGTTTAATAATATATTCATCTATTTATTAGCATGTAATTTAATGTGCTATGGTAAATATATAATTGTAATAAATAATATATTGATTTACTCCGGTATATTAGCTGGCATAATTAAAATGCTTCACCGCAAGGGTATAATCAGCTGAAGAAGAAGAAACAACCTGGTGACGCACGACAACAACTACAACAACAATAAGGCAGTCAATTGCTTATTGATTATTTGATTTGTTTAACATGCAGGCGGATTGTTCCAATTTTGATCGGTTTATCGCCTTTGCATGCGGGCGCTAATAGTTTTGAACCTGAAATAATTTTTTGTTTTTTGCTTTTGGCTATTTTTTGTATGCCAGTGGCAAGGCTGAACCAAGTCTCACGGAGGAGGAGGTGTTGGAGACGAAGAGTGGAAGTAGGCGATATATAGTTTTGGGCAGGGTCTCGTATTTTGGCAGGCCGTCAATTAGAGCTCTTGCAAATTATAAGATTAAATGGGTTAATGTTTTGACTTCCTTGCCTTGACCATTTCAACGACTTTGATAAGCGTTAATTAACAAATAAGAATTGCCGAGTCGAAAGTGATCAATTAGACAGTTACCCTGCAAACAGTTCTAAAGCAATGAGATCAATAATTATCGATGCAGATTAAAATATATACATTACATATTTGTATTAAATCAATAATATATATAATACATATAGCTCTAAACTCTTTAATTAACAAATTTTGAATTCTGTGTGGGTAAAAGCTTTTGTCATATTTTTATAGCAATTTGTATACCCTGTAATCAATTTGATTTACTTTATAATATATTTAATATATACATATATACATATATATACAGTCATCTCTATGTTACCAATTAAATCTCTTGAGCTATGAAGTTGAGTGAACTTTAAAGGTTTCTTTATCGCTCTCAGTGTCATTGTCAAAATGATGTCTGGTGCCTGGGTGGCCCAATGTCTGATTGACAATGATTGACAATTAAGTTGCGAATGTGTCAGGTCTTTTAATATTCACACACACAAACACACACTCACACACGCACACAGTAAGTTTGTAAGCTTATAAAATAGCTACCATTTATGTGGAGCATTGGCCCGGCTTATTATGGCCAACTGGTCTGAAGGTTGGATCGAAAGTGTGTGCCGCATTTGGCTAGGAAGTTGTTAGTTACCCATTGTGGGTGCCTAATTGGAAAACAATTTTTTTATTTATTTTTTTTATTTTTTTTTTTTTGCAATGCGACGCGTGGACGCAGATTGGGATAAGACGAGCATCGCCATTTGATCATTAACCATCAAAATATTCAATAATTGGGATTTTCTTTATTCGTAGGCAAGGGCATCAGATGATCTACGGAAGGTCAGTTTGTCTAGAAAACTAGTTTTAATTGTTAGGAAAATTATTAAATGAATTTGTATATGTAGGTATTAAATGTATTTTGAAGCCTTTCATTTTTTAAGAGCTATGTACAAAAATTAATGAAACGTTGCAAGCAATATATAATAGACTGAAAATTACTTTAATACTTTTAGAACTGATAACAAGCCTGATTGCTAATTAGTTAAATACTAAATAGTTTAATACGATATACATTAAATGATTAAGTGGCTCTTTCATATAATAGGACCCATGAAGCCACACAGCTTTAAGGTTATGTGTTATGAAATTCCCCCTAAACTTGTACTCCCATAACTTTACATCATGGCCACATTTCAGACACCCCGCAAGTGGCCACCTGAATCAAAACTCAGGCGGAGCAATTAGCTGAGAACCGCCCAAGTTGCGTGCCGCTTGTCACATCAACAACAACAGCAACAACAACAACAACAACAACAACAACAACAACAACAACAACAACAACAACAACAGCAACAAATCTAAAAACAAATGGCAAAGCGACGCGAGTGACTTGCACGGCGAAAATATTAAAAATTAATTAAACAAAAAGTCGCTACTAATGTAAGAAACAATATAAAACACATTTAACGTGCACTTGACCTTGGTCGGGCGAAGGGGCTTCGAAGCGGGGCGGCGACGTGCGAGGGGCGACGGGCGACGGGCGACGGGCGCGTTGAGCGGCCAAAGCCAAAACAAGCGAAAATCAAAACAATAAAACACAAAAGGAAAGTCAAGTGTGGACACAACGAATCACGTATACACTTTTGCATACGTTTGCCAAATTACAGTATAAAAAAATTAAAAATATAAGAAAAGTAAGCAATTACTCATATATGATTTATTTATTTATTATTTCTGTGATTTTCCTTTACGATATTTATTTATAAAAAAGAAGAAATCGCTTTAGTTTCATTTTAATAATAATTTTTTGCTAGCTGTGTTTTTTGAGGGGAGAAAATAAATTTTGTTTTTATGTGCCTTTACCATGATCAATTTTAAAATTTAAATTTACTATGCAATTATTAAGAATACGTAAGAATGATTTAACTTTTAATTGAAGTTTCGACTCAAGTTTCACAATTTATTTAATTACATTTTTTTCAGAATGACATTCAATTAACAGAAAAATCGAATGATTTTTTCCTTTATATTAAATGTTATGCTTAACAACGTAGTTAAACTAATCTAATCTAAAAGTGTACAACATGCTGTTAGGGGCGTTCAGTCTCAAGGGGCTGCCAATGTGGCATGTGCGGGGGGTGTGGGGCCAGTTGGCGGAGGGGGCCTGTCCTCGTCGCAAGCACGCCGCGTAATTCGCTGGCGACAGTTGATTTTGATTTAGATTTCAATTTGGATTTTGATTTCGACGTCGAGTTTCATTTACTGTGTCGCTATTCGAACTTCATGAATTTCATTTTGTGCGTAGCAGTCGGCAATTTTTTTTATTACGCGCTTTAAAATCCCAAGGCGAGCTTACATGGCGTATACGCAATCTATTATTTATTTATGACGTTTGCCACGTTGCGTGTAATTGACATTCGCACTGATTACTTCCTTATTTGGCGGCCCCGGCTGACGCATAGTTTGAACAATTTTTGATTTTTGCTTTTAATACTTTGAAAAAAAAGTGAGCGGAAAACACTTGATGTAAGTCAACTTCTGGTCACGTGTTTTATTTTATTGATGTGAAGAGGAAAATCAGATGATCAGATATCAATCCCACAGAATATATACTCCAGAATAATAAACCAAAATAATTTGTAGTACTACATTTTTTTAGAATCTTATTATAATAGTAATACAAATACTTTGTACTACTTTCTTTTGTAGAACATTCCAAATTTATAGTTTCAAATTTTTCTTTACAGACAAAACAAACAAAAATTTTAAAAAATTAGGTACATGTTTCTGACAATCTATCTACTCCAAGCTTGTGATATGCTTGGTTTTAATACCAATCCAATACTCTGAGTATCCATAATAGCTTGATTTTAGCTACTGTCAATTACAACGACGATTTATTGTTGTTAGTTGCTGCATTAAAACAAAAGACTTAAGCAAAAAACTTGTCGTTTTTTTTTTGTTGTTGTTGCATGCAAAAAGGTAAAAATATGCCATTGTTGCCTGCCTCGTCTTACCTCACCTTGTGCGCGATAAAATTCAATGAAACAATTTTCTTTATTTTTGTATTGTAATTACGAGTAAATTCTAAAATATTTTTGACCTTAGAATCAATATCAAAAGCAGAGAGACTAATTGTATTGCCATGACTCTTGCACTAACGGTGTTAGCGTCCACGAAATGTCAAAAATTCTGAACTGCTATTTTCAAATAAGTTCAACCTCCACTTTCACGTCAGAAGAGAAACGAGGTGGCTTAGTACTTCCGATCAAAAACAATGTTTTTTCGCATAAAATAAGCCTGCAATCTAGTCAGTGTCAGCAAATAAAATATTAGGTTTAGGTTTAAAAAATTGAAAAAATAAATGTGCACAAATCAGCATTAAAAATAGAAATGGCTGAACAAGAACAAGAACTCGTTCCAGAAAGTGCTCGCCCATCAAATACAAGGACTTCTCGATGGCGGCACAGACCAATAACATCAAATAAAAAAACCGCAGCATCTGGCATCCCAATAGTACGGTTGTCCTCACGGTGGGCTTCACCTGGCAAATTGTTCGCTTACAGCGCAGAAAGTAGCGCGTGCGCTCTTCGAAAACTGGAGTACTCAGACCCCAAAATAAATTGAAGAAGAGTATTGGCCGTGCGTTGTTTCACATTCATATTGTGTGTACTTATTGGCGTTCATCTTCTGGTCATCCCACATCTTCATAGCATTGCACCATGCGTCGGCGCTAACCAACTCTGTTGCCAGATTTTTGTTCATCGGATCGTTTGATCGTCATTAGCACATTACCCGACTAACCAATTCGTACGGATTCACCTCTGCAGTGGCAGATCCTCGTTGGATGGCGACTCAGTCGGTTGCATTTCCACTTGTGGCTGTTCAAAAATTGATTCAAATGTAGTGCGGAGATCCGCATAAAGCGTACTTAAACAACAACATAAAATAGGTATCCGGAATAAACCAATTCATGCTAATTTTCAAATTTAAAACATTTTTGTGATATTCTAAGAAAGTAGCCTATTGTTTAAAAGCACCTTGAAAAACAATACAATTTTAATTAAAGAAATATAAATATTTGTTTTCTGTGAAAGCCGAGTCAGCATTAAGGACCGTTGTTCTTTAGAGGACTTTTGCAATTTATCAACTTGACTGTTTTTGAATTCTACAGTATCTTAACTTTTCGGTACTCAAGTTTTAGTTTTTAAAAAAATATATAAAAAAAATACGAGAAATAAACTAAGGACGGACTCATTTACGGATAGCTTCTTTAGTTTTATTTATTTACATAATGAAATTAAATATTGAATAATACAAATACATGGATAGAATATAAATATAATTAAAGATAAAATAAAGAAGTAATTGTTTATCGAATATGAGAGTCCATGTTCTGATGGATGTTCGCTCAAGAGAGCTTTCACTGTAGCTATAGAGCTTTTTTTCCATTTACTGTTATTAATAATTACGCGCTTATTTTGGATACTTTTTGTATACATAATTTATTTTTGTTGCCCCACGGTGCACTTTAATTTTCGCCTCGCAGCATCTTGAAAAACGATTAAAACACTCAAAATCAACCACTAAAGCAATAATAAGAAACAAACAAATGCTGTGCACACGCTCGCTACAACAACAACAATAATAATAATAACAAAAATCAACTTAAATGGCAAATAGATCGTGAGATTGGAAGAATTGGACGATGTCTGTCTCTGCCCAGGCGGATGTGCAGTGCGTGTATTTAAATCTTGATTAGCTTTTTGGGCTTTTAATAATATGGATAACAGCAACAAAAGCAACAAATATATCAGCAAGGCCATCGCTGATGTAGCTCTGTAAATATTTACATAGATGCCACCAGGGAGATCGATGGCAGCGTTGGCAGTGTTTGCTACATACAGCATGGTCAAGGTCACCTTGTGGCAGCTAACAAGTGTCTTTTTTTTTGTATTTGTTGCTTTTTGCGTGTTTTAGCGGCTGGAGATGCGCTAGAATATACCTCAATTATTAACAAAACTTTTGATACTGAAAAATGTAACTGTTTCTTAATTTATTAATATTTAATAAAGTAACTTTAGACAATATAGTCATAGTCAATATTTTTGACTCTTCTCTGAGCGGTTCTCTCTAAGCTTTTGACTCACTCAAAAATTTTGAATATGATTTTTTTCGATATTAATAAAACGGAACAAGTTATAGAAAAAAATGATAAACTTGTTCTGCGTATGATATGTACGAATGAGACCAAGATCAGCTTACAGACGGACAGACATGGCTAAATCAACGCAGCTCGTCGTCCTGAACAATAATATATATACTTTATGTATCGGAGATGGCTCCTTCTGCCTGTTACATACATTTTAACAAAACAATTATACCCTTTTTACCCATTTTTAATGGGTTCAGGGTATACAAAATAAATGACAAAAAATTATACTCTTACAATTTTTTCTTAAAACCATAGAACTGCAATGCTTAAGCGATCATTTTAAATGAAAAGGAGAAGAAGATAGACACACACACTCTTTAAAGTAGCAAACAACTTTGGAATCATTTATTTGTTTGTTTGATCATCTGTTGAATTGCTTGTTTGTTTGTTTGTTTGCTCGCTTGCAGTTGGCTTTCAATTAAAATCTGAGCACGAGCAGCTTCTAACCTTTGGCAGATTTCAAGTTGAAGTTTATTGACCTTAGGCCAAAAGGTGCTAACCGCAAAGCCTTCAACTGGCGGCTTTTCAACAAAGACCAAGATTTGGTTTCAATTTCAGTTGATAATTGCTTCTTATTTTTTGTATGTGTTTGTAAATGAATTGACCAAAAGTTCAAATGGTCAACTGGCCATTTGGTCAAATGAATAATCGGTAAGGTCGAGCGCATAGCGAAACCCCGCTGAATATCTAATGGCTAAAACGCAAGACCAAAGCCCGAAATGGCAAAGCAAATTAATTTACATGCACAACAATGCGTTGTATTATTAGGGGAGGTGGGCATTCAATAATGGATTACCATAAATATGGTTATGAATGTTCTCTGCATGCAGAACCAGGCATTAAACTCTGCTTGCCAATTAGCGAATATGGCCAAGAGCTTGCCTGCTGAGGGCCGCATTGGGCATTCGAGCGTGCAGTCCGCACCGAAGGCCAACAGGGCCGGGCATACCCGATTATGAAAAGAGCAATTTAATTGGAACATCATTGAAGCGCGTTCGAAAAAAGCTTAAAACTAAAACTTTGTTTGTGACCGCCTCAGGTAACTTTCAGTTGTTATGTATAATGTGCAATTAGTTACCTAGAAGCTTAGGTACAGTTAACACTCGATAATAAGTGTGTACAGATTTTCTTTATCGGTTAAAATTAAAAAAGCACAGATGTTCTTACTTGATAAAATGTAAATTTACAAATAAACAACATTCATGTTTAATTTCGTACAACATATACATTTTATTTTAAGTCACCAAGTGGCTCTTAATATAGAACGAGTACTGTACATGTTTTTTTTTCACATAATTAACAGACGATCTAATCAATGTGCAGCAGCTGTGGGCAACACAGCAACAGCAACAGGTAGCATAATTGTTGCTGTTGTCGGCGGGCACGAATTTTTTACAGCATCGCTTCAACGGCTAAATCAACATTAAAACCACACACTTCTAGTAATATAATGTTTATTCCCTAAAAGTTAATATATGTGTGTAT
>SCDT01000605.1:3323-28736 GCA_004143765.1 Drosophila melanica | reverse complement strand
AGAGCGATTCATTTTCATTATGTGAAACTGTTTGTCATGGCAGCATAAAGAGGCGGCGCTCATGTAGAAAATGAGCAAGAAATACCGACAAAAAATTCAAACGTAAAATTCTTCTTATTCGTCTACATCTACTGATTCGCTTTTTCTTCTGCTTCTTCTTCTTCTTTTTCTGCTTCAAGCCGCGCTCGTGGTGCACTCTCGTATGTAAATGCGCACAAATGTGTTTCGCAAGGTGCGAAAACTACGGAAAAGCCATTTAGAATGTGCAGCGAAACGTTGAAGACAACCAAAAAGCGAGCCCAAAATGAGTCTTGCCACTTGACTGGCCAAACAGGCGGTTGAAAAGCACTTAGTCACTGACAGTCACAGTCGCAGTCACAGTGACTGTCACTATTTGGCTACAAGTTGCAAGTTGAACTACGAACCGCACGAGACGAGCCAGCGGAGGCGCAGTGTTGCGCGTTTTGCGACTTTATCGTTAACGTTGTCGAAGCGAAATGATTTCTGAAAGCGAAAGGAAAAACCACTTGGGCCTCATCAGCAGAAGCGGCCACAGCCGCAGCAGCGACGCTGACAGCGGCAGCGGCAGCGACAGCGGCGTCGGTGTCAGCATCGACGTTGTCGTCGCTGCTGCTCGCAGCAGGCAACTACTAGAAGAGCTTAGATTATTTACTTTTGCTGTTGTTGTTATTTGTTGTTGTCTGACTGCGGCATCTTGTGACTTGAGCATAGGCGCATGTGTCGCATGTTTAACGCACATTACGCATACGCAACGTGTGACACTCGTGCATTGTTTGGCCGAACCAGGTCTGACTGCCTGCTAGGCAATTGCACTTTGGCATCGTTTGTCACTCACTTACGTCAGTTACTTATTTCTTATTTTTTTGGCCACAGGGCCAACGACAGCCACAGCTTCAACTACAGCTACACATACAGCTTCAGATTCAGTTTGAGCGCATGATTATGAGCGAGTACGACCGCACTCCCACCGCAAGTCGCCTGCAATTACATGTACAATGTATGTGCTTGCAACTAGCATCGCGTCGGTTGCATCTTCCGCTGGTATTATGTCATAGTTAGTCATGGCGCGGCGGCATTGTCATTTACTCTCTGTTGCTCGGGCCAAAAGTCGCGGTACCGCTGCCGCTGCTGCTGATGCCGCTGCTGCTGTTGCTGCTGCCGTCGGCAATCCGGTTCGCGTATATGGGTGAGTAGTGTGGGGAATGCGCGGCATTTGTTGCAGTGTGGGAATTTGCACGCCCGCAGATCTTGCAGATCTCATTTTGGGCGTTGCTATTTAGATTTTTGTTTGCCGTTTGATTTGTGCAAAGGCGGCAACTAAAGGCGGCTCAGCAACAACCACAGCCAGCCAATGTCCATCAAAGTGTGGCCCTAAACTGGCAGCTTGGCATTTCAAAGTTGAGGTTGGCTGCCGGAAAATGCACAGCCAAAAAAACAGTCGAAAAAATGTCAACTGCCTGCGCAGAGCAAACTGAAGACGAGCCTGGTGACTTGTTGACTCTTCAGCCTGGCCCAGCAGCGGGCGCAGGGTGCTGCACATTTGGCATATGGCAGCGTGCTTGTCGCTCTAGCTGCGCCTGGCTGCCTTACCATCATTTTTATTTTTTGTGTTTTTCTAATTTCTCGGCTCATGAAGAGTTCAGCTGCATGATTGTGTAAGAGTTTGAGTTCGTCGTTTTGGTGGCTGCCTATACAAAAACAAAAACAATAAAAAAAAACAACATAATAAATGTTCAATTTATTTAGTTGGCCTACGTTTGTGTCATCCCCGGCAAAGAAAGGCTATGACTCACGCGATGCTTTTGGCCATTTGCGTGGGAAAGGCTAATAACTAGGAAGTGTTCGCTGGACAGTGCCAAAAAGATGAAGCATAGCAATCAAAGGAAATGACACTGCGGCATAAACAAAAGACTTAAGACACGAACTCGATTTTTTTTTTGTCTGCTTAGTGTCAGCATTACACAGCAGCTTAACCATAATTCTAATTAGCGCCCGCTTTCAATTAAATACACATCAATTCGAACGGCCTCCGTCTGGCTGACATTGATAAATGTGCCGCGCGACGCAGACACGACTTTGCTGTACAACCAGGCAGCTCTACAAGCAGCTCAATAGATAGCAAGTTGTAACCAGTAAAAGTGCCCTGGTTAAAGGTATCCGACTGCGAGATATCCCGTTCGTGCTGAGATAAATAAACAAGCTAAAACTAATGTGAAAACAAAAAAATCAAATTTAACTCAAACACATTTTTTTACGATATTTCGATGCACATTGAATTGATTCTCATAGGCTTACATTAAATAGCCCTGCAAACAAATATTATAAATTTTTGTGTGTTTTCAGTCATGTAGAAGCTTTGAAAGCTGTTGAAAATACCCGGATTACTGTTTTATGTTAATTGTCTAACAAGGCAATTTAGAACCCTCTATGCGATTCTCAAGTATTCAAGTAAAACCTGCAAACTGTTAATGATTTGATATTGTGTGTGGTGTGTGCTCTTACTCTCTCGTTTTTATTAACTCGCTCTTCCTTCATCTCTATTGCTTTATCATTTACCTTTCTCTCGCTCACTCTTTATATTAATTCGAGACCATAATCTAAATAAACAAGGGTAATGTATATCGTGAGTAAAATATCGCTTCTGCCCGTTACATAGATTATGAGAAGAGCAATAAACCCTTTTCATTTCAACAATCAATCGATGCAGGGTATTGAAAAGGTTTTGAAGCAGCTACAACAACTACAACTCGTTAAGAATTCGTATACATTGGCCAAGTAAATTATTTAATTTTTTTCTTTTGTGATTATATAAGCATCTGCCTGAGTGTAGTAAAAGTGCCGAAAGCATTTGCACAATGTGTGGGAGCCAAAGCCAATGCAAAATGCAATGCAGACATTCACCAACAGCAGCAGCAGCATCTGCAGCAGCAGCAGCAGCAGCAGCAAAAGTAAATTTCAATTAAGCTGAAGATGCGCGGAGCAGGCGAGCGCCTCTCTGGCATTTGATGGCAGGCCGACGCGCCAAAAAATGCCAAAAAGTTAGCAGCAGGCCGACTAACGAGTCGCATATTGCAATTGCAATTGGAATGGGAATGGGGCTGGCAGCTAGGGAGCTACGGAGATTGGGGATTCAGCTCTGGAGCTGGGCATTTCAATTGGAAACGCTGTCTGGCCCATTGAGTAATTGTGCAGAAATGAGCTTGAGCATGTGCGCGGCTGCCTGCAGATTTTTCCGTTGATAAAGTGCATTGCTTGGAAAACCTCATAATAAGAAATCACACAAACTCAAACAGACACACACACACGTCATTCGCATAGGCTGAGATTTGGTACGCCTGCACGTGGCAATCGCAGCTGTGCGATTTACAGTTTTATGATGCGACGGCAACGGCGACAGCCGTGTTGCGAAATGGCTTAACGCAAGCCGCAGCGGCTGGTAACGGGCACAGGCTCTTGCGCAGGATTGGGTCAGTTAGCCAGCCAGTCGGTCAGTCGGCTAATTTGACAGTTAGCCAAACGCGTTGCCATTCCACAAAAAAAAACTAATAAAATTTCAAAAATTTACTGATGCGCGGCCCATAAAAAAACGAAAGACTTAGGCAACGAACTTGTTTTAATAGACTCACTTCTGTCATCTTAATTTGCACTCGTAAACTGGCCAATCCGAGGCAAACCCATACATGCTCAGCTCGAGCTGCATTGGTTTTTGCATTAGCATAAAGCGCGCATTAGACTCACCCCCGCCATATAGATAGCAGCAGCAGCAGCAACCTAGGCGCAACTTGTGCCGAAATCTTTCAAGACGAAACGTGAGAAAATGTTATAGACAGTTGCTATTGGTGTTGCAGTTGCTATGCCATATAGACAACGGGCCATGTTGTTGAGCCAAACAACAAAACAACAACAAAATAAATAAGTAAATAAAAAATACGAAAAAAAAATATTTGCAAATTATGGGAATGGCAACGACGATGCTGGTGGTGGCTGCGCTTTAGACGCTGATTTCGCCAAGAATCCGGCGCGGCGAGTTGCAGATGCTGCAGCGACACCCAGCAGCAGCAACAACTTGTTGTTGCTGTTGTTGTTGTTGTGCTATCTGTGACTAATTGCATGGCCATACAAATGCATTTTTCGTAATTATTTGCAACAATGTTGGAATATGTGTGGAATTATTCATTGTAATAATGTTAATGAGCTTTCAAGCAAAGTCTTTTGGGCCAGCACATTGTTCACGGTGATGGCGTCGTTGCTGCTGTGACCCACCAAAGACACCGCTGACTGTCATTTCCTACAGCCCGAGCATCAAGCGTTAAATGCCAGCCGCTCTGCTCTACAGCTGACCAGGATGTATTAAGCGCAAATTATGCGCATTTATTAAGGCAACTCTTTTTCCCCTTCTTTATGTTAATTCAATTAGACGCCATTTGCTGGCAACTTTTGTCACTAGCACAGTTGCCTTTGCCGCTGCTGAACTCTGCGCCTGGCGGTTGCTGGTGTCTTCTTCAATTGCTTTGTCGTTGCCGCTGGCAGCGAATAGCGCAAAACATTTTTGCCAGAAAACGTTTTTGAGGTGCGCCACTTGCTGATCGTTTGTTTTAGCTAAAACACGACAGCAACAGCAGCGGCAGCAACAGCAACAGAAACCACAACAGCAACAACTCTTTTTGTTGATTTATGCGTTTTGCAGCATTTAAATTGGCATTTATGTCAAATGGTGGTAAGCTATATTTTTTAATACATTTCGCTTTATTTGTTTTATAAGCGTCCTTGAGCACGATCATAAGCCGCTTCTCAACTTCGACACTTTTCCAGCAGCAGCATCCAAGCCCTCAGCTCTTATTGTTCCCATGCCTGCCACTCAAACCAGATATATATTTTTTCTATACCTAAAACTTCGGCGTCAGCTTTAACTCTATTGTCTTTGCCTGCTGAATGGCGTTCGTTAAGCAAATAGTTTAATTGCTCAAGCATAGCGACAATAATTTTGTTACTTAAGCTCTTTTTAGTTTCTCGAAAATTATATTTTTTTTCTATTAAACACTGCACATACTTTTTATGAATTTGTTTGGACCTTCAAAATTGTTTGACATTTCGAAAAACAATAATGTTGTATAATACAAAATACTTTAGTATATTCTATATTCTGAAGAAGTGAACGGAAGCTTTGCATACATACTTCTTGTTAACTTCTTCAGAAATCGAATTTTGGCGAATATCTTCGTTCGTTATAGCTTGACTCCCCTTCTGAGCAGCGGGTTCAATCCGCGAATTCATTGACTGTATTGTCGCAACACGATCTTTTTGTAGCAAAAGTTCTTCTCTAACAAGCCTTTACATAAATTTGGGTTGCGAGCCTAATTCTAGTCCACCACATTTGCCCGCAGCTAGTTGATTTCGAACACGCAGCTTACTGCAATTCCCAGAACAGCTGAAAATGCTAAGCGACCTGTATGCAGAAGCAAAAAAAAATATATATATACAAAACCTCAGTTTTCCGCTCACAAAATTTGCTGTAAATGTTGCCGCTTGTCGATAGTGTTGAACTTCCAGTTGCAATTGTCGGATGATCGCAGATGCAGACTCCGCTCAGGCACAACATATGCAGACAAAATGCCACTGGCCTTGGCGCACGCTGAGAATGTTGCTGACGGGCAGCAGCAACATCGGCAGACGGCAACGACATCATCCGAAGCAACAACTGCAACTGCAACTGCAGCAGCGGCTGCTTCTTTCGAAAGCTGCCAAATCCGATTGGCTCTCAATGGTTGTTACAGTTTTGTTGCGGCGTTATTTTTTTTTTGTTTATGTGAAAAATCACATCGCGTATTGGGCAATAGTCAGCAATGAAAATGTGTTGGCGTAATTAATTAAACAAATTATGTGCATTGCGCAGACGCATTGACATTTTTGGTGCAGCATCGTTCAAGTTGATTGCAGTTTTTATTAATTTCACTTAGCGCTGAGCGATGGGAATGCGGCGAAGCTATAAAAAAAATAAACAAGTAAAGTGTGCGCTGAGAGAGGCGTGGAAATACCCTGTATTCAAAATTCATTTATATGAATTGATATTTTAAAGTTTACTTAACATTATACATTTAACCAAATAAACATGAAAAAAAAACAAATATTTATATATATTAATTATTTTTATAGATTTTATGGCCCTAGAGAGTGCTGTTTTTGTATTTTGCACAAAGTCCAGGGTATACAAACAGCAACTACAACAGCTTTGGACGCACTTATGGTCAATAATGATTACAATTGCAGCAGCCAAGCGCATTTTGCAATTCGGCTTTTACGTGCTGGCACCATATAAGCCAACTTATGGGCACACCTGGCTCCTTGTACTTTGTGCCATTTTCGGGCTAAATTCTTCAGTTCTTTCGCAGCTGCCAGCAGGCCTGCACGCATAGCTATGGCCAAGTCTACTGCCATGTCATTGATTGTTTGGTTAAAATGCAATCAATTATTAATTACACGCCTTGTTGCTGCCATTGTTGCGGCAATTGCATTTAGGTGTCCATCATCAAACACAATAGTGCAACATCTTCATCTGCCCCATCGAGCATTCATTTTTCTACAATATCTTTTTTCTTCATTTCCAGCTAGCTCAATTTTCTCTTAAAATGTTTGGAAATATTTAACAACCGCATCAAAATTGGTTTCGTTATTGTGTTAGCCTTCGGCTTTTAGACGACTTCGAATCTTAGATTCAACTTAAAGCTCGCACCTCGACAAACTGAATTGATTTTTTACGTGTGTGCGGTTTGGCCTCAAGTCGGGCTGCGTGTGGGAAATATGAATTTTGTGGTCCCGGCCAAAGTAACTTTTTGTTGCTGGCTTGTAATTTGATTCGATCGGCCCGGAAATGCAGACGGCCCTTTTTGGGCTGCGCAATTGCAGGCGTCTCGCCTTCGACTAGGCCAAAACTTTTATTTTGGCCATATGCATGATGGCCATTTACTGGAGGTTTAGGTACAGGTACTCTTACAGGTACAGGGACACTCGCCCATAACAGCAAATCTCTAGAGCCGTGACACAAAGCCACTTGGCAAGCTGGCGGCATTTGGCGTTGGTTAAAAGTCACATTGTTGACCTTTTTGGCGAACGTACATTCGGAGAAAAGGTTTTTTTTATGTTCAAGTATTCGCTGGCAAACAACGAGCGCAGCTCGGCTCATTAAAATAATATTTAACCTTTGAATACGAGACAAATACTTGTTGAACACATTTACATTTTTATTTATATATATATACATACATATATCTTTTATTTGACGCTGCTTTTGTTTTGGCCCGTCTGCACAGAGCCAACGAGCCATGCGCAATTAAAAATTAACTATTTAGTTTTTAATGCCCATAGTTTGCCGCCGATCTTCTATCCTCCCCGTCTGCCGCCCAGCGCCCATCGCCCACAGGCAAAGCCAATTCAATGTTTAACAAGTTTTGACAGCTGCGCATTTTGTTGCTGTTTTCTATTTGTTTTGTTTTTTTGCATTCACATGCAATTTCATACCCTTACCAAATAGGATATTATGTCATCTGTGAGGGATTGTGAATTAAATTAATCCAACGGAGATGTCTAATGTCTGAAATTTGATCATGTATAATCAATATGAAACTCTCCGTTGAAAAAGCTTTAGAAATCTCATTTCACATAGGGCCAAAAATTAGTTCGCTTAACTTGAAAATATTACAAGTTGCGTGAAGGAGAGAAATAAAAGACAACAGGAAAGGGCTGAAAAAAAGGAGATAAAAGTGGATTAAAGATAGAGTCATATACGGATACTCCCGCAAATATATTATTATTATATGTATATCAAAAGCAATTTCATTTAAAATCGTATGTCTGCTAGTGTATTCAATAGGCGACCACTCAATTTGGCTCTTGTCGCTAGCTCTCTGCGAAAGTGTATTCAACGCTTGCCTTGCCAAAAACAACAAATAAAAGAAAAAATTGGCAAAGCTTTATTGTGTGTTTTGACACTTATCATGAGGCGGCGTCCCGCTTCTGACCTATGCGCCATGTTCACACGCCGAGCGAACAGGCCCGGAGGGGGCTGTGCGTGGCATCTTTCAGCCCTGACATCAAAAATAATTTTTACCGCTGATATCGCACCTACAACAATTGGTCATCAAAAACTGTGCTGTGAAGTGCAATTAGCTCATCGAAAAGACTTTGATTCAGTAATCAAAATTTTTTTTACACAAACAAGTAGCTATAGGACCCGATTTCTGGGAATATATTGTCTAGATATCACGACGAATATGTGGAAACGTTTACTCATCACTTATGTCGTCTGTGCAGGCGCCTACAGTTTATGCTCGACACCAACTGAACCATCATCTAATAAAAGATCCCGAACATTATGATGAGATGAATTAAAAGTTAAAGCTTTGTTAATAACAGAAATAAAGGTTAACCTTCGAATCACTCAATTCGCCTTAATTGTTTAATTGAATAAATTTTAAAATTTTGGTTGACCGGCGCCATTCGTTGCGCCTCGTTTACTGTTGTTTCTCCTTCCGCCTGTTCTGCACCAATTTACGCAGCATATTGAACGAGCTGAGCACGGGCACCATAACGGGCAGAAAGAGGGGTATGTAGATGGCGTACTTCTGCTCATCGGGGAAATAGAGCTGGGCGAGCAAGCTCGCATCAAAGAAGCCGCGCTCCGAGGCCACAAAGGCGCGCTTGGCCAACGCCGAGGCATCCACCAAGCGATGCTCGAGCAGCGCGGCCTTCGCGGCCAGAATGTCATCATACGAATTGGTGATGGCGGTGCCCACCTTGTCGTCAATCACAATGTAGCTGATTTGATCTGCAAAGCGGGGAGTATTAGAGCGTGAATCGACTACTAAATTGGATTAAATGGTTTCGATTGTTTACCCAGCAGTTTAATTAGACTCTGCAACGTGTTGCTGGCCGTGGCAATGTGGCGAATGGCGCTGCGTCGCATATAGGATTCGTATTCCCAGCGACGTGGCGCAAGCTGCTCAATTGCCACCGCTTTTACACCAGCTATTTGCACGTCGTTGCTTATGTCCAGTAGCTTATGCAGCTGATCTAGCATCACCTGCATATTATCATTGGTTTTTACATAATAATCCAAAGGTGCTTCATCATTCACATAGGCCAGGCACACACGCTCCGGGGGATTCGCTATGATAAAACCACCCCAGGGCGGCGATATGAACGCATCGACGCCGTTCCGCGTAAGCATCTCATTCTTGCTGTTGTAGATGTGCAGCGGCGAGGTGTTGCAAGGCGGTATATACACCACCAGATTAATAACAGGCTTATCCGTAATGCTAGCGCTCAGATTTTGTGCTATTGAGGTGAGCAAGTGCGGCAGCGACGACTCCTGCAGCGCATAGTGGCGGCCCAATTTGGTTTGATCCCGCACTTGTTTGAGTTCAGCTTCGAGAGCAACGCGATATTTCCACTGTGTGCGCACAGTGTAGTTAGATATGTCAGATATTTGTGCCAAGAAGGGCTCAATATAAGCTGAAATTAGATTTTGATCAGTACTGAAAAAGTTTATTCAAATTAAGCGCAGTTGCTTACTCTGGGCAGCTAGGGCCACGTTCCATTTGGCATGTGTCAGTTTAGGCTTGGGATTTAGGACGGATATGACCACATCGTAGGCGGGCTGTGGCGCCTCCGACTTGGTGCCCAGACGCTCATCTTTGCTGAGTATTTGATTGATGCGGTAGGTTTGTAGAATTTTTGTATGCAGCAGTTGCGCTAGCATATTGGAAGCTAAAATCAAATGGGAATAAGCGGAAGATTGTGTTTAAATATTGACAATCGACTCACAGACATCGCTGCGCATCAGCGCCGAGCGTTCCGTGGTCAGCAGCAGCTCATCCTCCAGGTTGGGCCACTCAATGAATATGAAATCGCCTACGCTCAGCGGATGCGCCTGCAGCAGCAGCTTCTCCAAGAAAGCCGGCGTGTGTGCCTCGGCCGCCTTAGGGAATGGCGACAGTTGCTTGAACTCCACGTTCCAGATATCTAAAAGGTATTGGCCAATTAGTGTTCAGCTATTAGCCAAGTTAATGTCGACTTTTACCACTATCGCTGAATGCGTTCTGTAGCTCTGTAATGAGCAGCTGGGCGCGACTTGGCTGCTGTGTATAGATTGCCACCTGGACAGCTGTTTTGATGGGCTGCTCGCTTAGGCGCTGAATGGACGACGATGGCAAATTGACTCTGCACAAAAGAATGAACATATTACTGAAATGGCAGAGAGAGCATTATTGACAGATGACGCACCTGTAGACTGTTGTAGTTTTCCACCACATGGGCACGCCAATGCCCACGATGACCACAATGAACGCAATCGTAGCAGCGATGCGATATTTCTCTGCAAGTAGAAGAACAGAGGGAAATATCAGTTAAGTTGTGTGTTAGGATTTATTGTTGCTTGCAAATAGGTGGCATAGTCTGTGCTTCTTTGTTATATTTCTTTATACATCACTTTATTGGGCATTTCTCTTAGTGCAACATTCACAAAATTGTCTTTAGTTAACTTAAAAAGAGAAGAGTTTTGTGCATTGCCAGTCTAACAACAAATTGTGGCACGTGGAAAAGAAAACTGGTTGTGTTTATTCCTTATAGCTGCAGGATATTACAAACACCGGACCCTTGTCCAGTGGCGTGTTGCGCGAAACGTATTTGGTGAACTTTGTGGTGCCCTCGCAGCGATAGACAATATTTAGGGCGTTATCCACGGGCGTTATTGTCAGAAGCACCGAATCATCGTGACACTCCTCCACATCGTCATCCTCATCCGGCTCAATGCTATGCTCGGCATCGGTCGCTTCGTCCAAGCCATTCTCATGCGTAGGGCGCTGCTCTACCTCAGGTGAGAGATATGTGATGACAGCGGCACCCTCTGCCGCATTCAAATAGTAGACCAAATCGAGTGTATTCTCCTCGCTGACCAGCCCATCGCCCAGCACCGTATAGTTGCCGTGCGACCAGCGTTGTAGCTCCACGCTGCATGTGGGCGTTATGGCGTCTACGCCATACAAGTCCAAATCTGTGAAGTCTCGCAGCAGTTGAAACATGGCATTGCTGCGGAATAGCTGCAGCAGCTCCTCGACGGTGCCCTTGGCGGTGCCAAGGTCCATCACCTCGTAGTTGTGCGCATTAGCGGGTCCTTGTCGCCGCCACGTCAGCGATGAATCGTTCAGCAGTTGCGCGCGGGCCGATTCAAACTTTTCACGCTTGAAGAACTCGTACAAGCAAATCTCTGAATTCTCCTCGATGCGCTTCTGTATGCTGCGACGTGTCGCCGCCTTCAGGTAGACATCGTTCAGCAGCAAGCCAAACGTGGGCCTGTTGTTGATGTCCGGCTGCAAGTAGCTGAGGCGAGGAAACGCACGCGAGGAGTCCGCTACGAAGGCTTCGTTGGTGGCGCCATGGAACCAGCCGTTAATGGTAAGGCGTGGGTAATCGAAGGTGGTCACTTCGCCCACCTGATGAAAGGAGCGTGAGCCGACCTTAAAGAATGCAAACTGATTGTTTTTGGGCGCGATTTTGCGCTGCACTGGGAATTGCGGGAAGCACTGCTCATCGCTAGAAAAAATCTCCAAGCAGCCGCCCTGCTCCTCGTTCCACTCGCCCACGTCCTGCCAGGGTGAAATATAATATATGAAGGCTATTTGCCGATCCTTGAGCAGATCATCGTGAACCAACAGATAGTCCCCGCAGGTGTACATGCTACACGAAGCGGATACATAGTCCAGCTTCAGGTTAGTCACCTCCTCCAGCCAGGGACGCACCTGTTTGCGCAGCAGCTGCAGGAAATTCGTTAGCAGTCGGCACTCTACCATGTTGGACAGATCGGTGCTCTGATAGAACTCGTACAGATCCATTTGCTTGCGTGACCAGTGCACATTGTTGATCATTTCGTGCACCAGCGCTTGGCTATTTCCCGCCTCGAGCAGTTCCGGCAACAGACATATCTGAAACGGTTCTTTATAGATTTGTGCACCGGTTGTCGTCTCCTTTGCGCCTTGCGCCTGCTGTGCCCAGGCAGACTGCAGCCATTGCGTCACATCCTTTTGCTGATAGACTTTGTTCAACCGGAGCTCACCATCGCCAGCCGCGTCCAGCGCTCCAGCGAGCCGCGCAAGCTTCTTTTGTGGTCCATCGGCTGACTGCTCGTCGTCCAGTTTGTCTGCAAGGGCAGCACAATGAATGACATTGCGTTAAGCATTTAAACAGTGGGCATACCTTAAATTTTAATTTATGGCCGCACACCTAAACACACGCACGCACGCACACAGACAGAGCGCGCCGTCTGTCGCATTGGACTCGTTGTGCCGGCACTTTTAACATTTACACGCTGTTCGTGGCTACTTATTAATGCATTTTTCGTATGCTTCCACTCACCTTCGGTTTTGTCTTTGCGTTTGGGCTTCAAAGGACTCGTTGATTCCATAGTGCGTTCGCTATTTTAGAATTAAATTTTAATAAAATTAACCAAATGAAACATGTACATTGAGCGTCTGAAGCAAAAACATCGATGTATATTACTATACTCAAATAAAATCGATTAGTATCGATAGTAAATTAACGACGCAAAAGTGAGCCAACAGAGGCTATTAGCCTATCAACCTAACAGTGCTAGTTAAGCGATCGTTCCAATTCCACTTTATTGCATTTGAGCTGTTTAGTTTGGTTTCTGCTTCCACGTACAAAATATATTTTAATTAATCATTCGGTCATTAGCAGCAGACACAAAATTTTTTGATCCAATGTCTGTGTTTATATTATAGCTATAAGCAAGTGTTTAGTCTGTTAAGTGATTCATTTATGTGCAGCTGAATTAAATGTTATTGGAATACCAGTCGGTAAGTGGTATTCAGTATAAGAAGTTGAACTATTTTGGGCTAAATTGGGTGGCAATGCCGTGCGATGACCTTGGAAGAGCAGGCCCTAAATACAAACTGCCTAAAGAAACAAACATAACTTGTGCGCTTGTGTGTGTCTGATTGGAATGTGCGATCTGGAGCGTGTGCTGCTGCATTTACAGTGGGCCAAACAGCTGACTGCCACCTGCTAATGCGTGAGGGCGGCGGCGGGGTAGATTTGGGGTACCTGTTTACATTTGGTAGGGTGTGGGCGGTGTGGGGCGCTGCTATGATCTCATATATACTTTTTTTTTCTGTTATCTGAAACTGAGCGATAAATTGATTTAATTTTTTGTACTTGTACTTAGTCTACCCAGAACATAAGTAAAAATCGTGAAATGATTTTGTTCAAATGTATGTAATGTAGAAGAAGGCATTTCCGTTCACATAAGTATATATACATATATATATATTCTGGGTCGGCATCACTAGGCGGACAGAGATGTGCATCAATCTGTATGATCGCGTCGATCACAGAGACTATAAAAGCAATTGTAAGTTTGTGCCTTCCGTACCAGCTTTACTTCCAATTAGGGCTATCGACTTGTTTTATTTGATCGAGAAATATTGTTCTTTGGTTCGGTATTTTAGGCATCATTTAGACATATAAAAAATAAAAACAAAAATGTGTTAAGGAACATTTTATTTGCATATTTCGTAAATAGGGTATTTTATAGCTGGACACTCCGCTCTACAAAAAATCTTGTTTAATTGATAGCTTTCAAAAAACTCACATGGGCAAGGATCAGCATTTACTCGAGGCTGCGCGCAATGGGGACATAAAAACCGTTGGTAAACTGTTGGAGCTGACGACCAAGCGATATGGGCCATTGTCCAGGTGAGCGCAATTAATGCTAAATATAAATACAAGTTAGTCATCCCACTCTTTCTCTCTTTCTCCGTCATTCTCCTTTTAGCTTTCGTCGTAGCCCCAACATCAACTGCCAAGATGTCAACGGTTACACCGCCTTGCACCACGCTTGCCTTAATGGTCACAGCGCGATTGTCCGCCTGCTGCTGGCACACAGTGTACAGGTGGATGTGCCGGATATACGCGGCTCGACGCCGCTTTTTCTGGCCTCCTGGGCCGGGCATCAGGATATTGTGAAAATGCTGCTCTTTCACAGCCCCGTTCCGGCCAATCCGAATGCCCAAACCATTGAGAACGAGACGCCGCTGCATTCGGGCGCTCAGCACGGACACAATGCCGTTGTGGCCATACTCCTCTCGTATGGCGCCGATTCCACCATACGCAACAATAGCTTTCAGACAGCGCTCGACTTAGCCGCCCAGTTTGGCCGGCTGCAGGCGGTGCAGACGCTGCTGCGCGTGGCACCCGATTTGATAGCACCCTACAGACGCTACGCGGAGGATGACATGTCTGAGTTGCTGGGCTATGCCAATCAATATGCCGTTACGCCCACCAAGCACATCTTCACGCACACTTGCCTGCACTTGGCCAGCCGCAATGGCCACAAGAAGGTAGTGGAAACGCTGTTGGCGGCTGGCGTTGACGTCAACATACTCACCCACGCGGGCAGCGCGTTGCATGAGGCAGCGCTGTGCGGCAAGAAGTCGGTGGTGGTTACCCTGCTCAGAGCCGGTATCGATGTGCATGCCACAGATGGCAACGGACGCACCGCACTCGAAATACTCTCCGACTATCCGCCACATGTCACATACGAAATTGTGGCGGTAATCAATGGTATGTATTCGGGTTGATTTACTTATTATATAAATTTCCTTACATATTGTGTGACGCATAGGAGTGATCTCTGGTTTTTTTTATATAACTTTTAAAAAATCGGGGTAAATGAAGTTTTGTCAAATTACCCTTTTACAGTTTAGAATACAGTTCCTACAAATGCAGCAAGGGTGTTTAAAAGTCGCCACATCAAAAGTCGCTTGTCTATCGTCGTGTTGATACTAATTCAAAAGCTAACGCCTCCGCACTTACTTTCAGAATTTACAAATTTGGCTGAGGCGCAGCTGTTGCGCTCCAACCAAACGCAGCCGGTCAACAATCTGGTTGTGGCGAATGGAACCGAGACGCTGCCCAAGCGTCTCTACGAAAAGAACGCACAGCGCCAAAAACAAAGCAAGCTAAGCGATTCGGCAAAGCTGAGGAAGTAAGCCCAAAGCTATTAACAATCGAGAACTGAGCATGTGACACGCCCATACGCCCACATACATGAGCGTTAATAATGCGCCCCCATAAGCTACTACTACTACTACATGTTGTTGTTGTTGTTGTTGAACTTCTTGTAATTGTGAACTCAATTAACCATCAAATGAAAGCAGCACTAATTTGTATGTGTGATCAACTCGAGATCAAAACTGATCAGCCCATGCTCATGTGGAATATATAAAGCACTCATCCCCAACATTCGCACCCGCACATGCACAGACACACACACACACACACATGCATTCACATACGCACACTAGCACACATCAGCTCAGAATTGGTTGGTACTTATTGTTTTATCAAAGCGCTTTCATATAACGGGTACGGTTTTATTTTTTTATCTCTCTACTACCCCAACTCAAAACCAAAACAAAACCAAAAACCTAACTCGACTGTAGAAAGCAAGAACAAACAAATGGACTTTCGCACTCTTTAAGCTCTTTGGATAATTACACCAAGCGACCAGAGAATTATTTGGAGATGAAACCCATACGGCTGCAAAAGTCGGTGAACGATGTGCACGCCTTGGAGGCACGCCCAGAGTTGTGGGCCAGCTACAAGCCCGTCTACAAGCAGCCCTATCAGAGCGCTCTGCTTCAGTCGAGCCAACATTTTGATTCGAATGGCTCGATACCGTCACGTTCCTACGAATACATTAATCTGCTCAAGGCGGGCTCCAGCAGCGAGGAGCAGAGCACCAATAGCACCAGCTGTAAGTGTTGTTTTATGCCCTGATCAAATATATATAAATATATTATTATAACTCTGACAGCTGCAGCGCCTAGGATAGTTGTGCCTCAGTATGTGGAAATGAAGCTGGAATCTCCAAAGCCCATGCCGCGCACGAATTTCGATGTTGACTACGAGAATCTGTTGCCCATAGCGAGCGAACGCTGTCTGCCCAGCTTTACTATTGACAGCAACAATAATAGCAACCAAATAGTGCGACACTCACCCACGCCCGACCATCCGCCACCCACTGTCGTCGAGGCCGAGACCACTATCTTTAATTATATGCAGCCGCCACGCATGGACGAATCCATCAATTCCTATAGCTCGGATCAGGTGGAGGAGTTTGTGGGCGATATGCCCTTTGCGGGCTTGTACAAGGGCTCCACGTTGAATTTGACACAGGATGGGGTGGACGGACGTGGTTCGGTGGCACGCGAAGGTCTGCGCTCGCCCAGTATGGTGAGATCCGTAAATGTGCTCAATTCGCGCCGCAGCCTGGTCAAGCAGCGCTATTCCACAACGGGCGAGGACTTTAGCGCTTCGCGCGTGTGGGCTGAAATTGATACGATATTCGAGCAAATAGGGAATGAGGTATCCACGGTGGATCAGGTACCAGAGCAGGAGCTACTCGCAAATGGGGAAGGCGAAGAAGAGGAACAGCATGAGGAAGAAGCACACAGTGAGCAATTGCAGCAGTGCGCCATAGAAGATCCCAGGCAATCGCTGCACATACGCGATCCGGCGGAGCTGCTGCTGGGCAAGACGCCGAGTCCAGCATCGCATTGGTGCCACTCGCCCTATACCCTTGTCTATGGCGAAATACGCTACTCTGTTTATGTGAGTAACTTTTCATACTCGTCATCGAAGTGTAACGAGTATATTGGGTTTGCGGGTAGGGTTTCCAACTGCAATGTTCTTACTTTTTGAATATACTATATACAACATTTTTAACATATGTAATCCCACAGTATCTGGGCTCGACTGTCATCCGGCAATTACAGGGCACAATTTCGACACGCAAGTCAATACAGAAACTTAAGATTGATGAGAACTTGAAGCCAGCCGGAAGTGTTAGTGACATACGCTTGCTTGAGAACTGCACCACATCCACAAAGTATCTGAAGGCAGCCAATCTGCAAGCACGTCTCAAGGTGGACATTGCCGCCTCCTGCTTGGGCGTCAAGTTTATAGATCATGAGACTAAGGTAGCTTATCGAAAAAGCCTCAAATTTGGATTATTTAATAAGTAAATGTCTTTTTTAGACTGCCATTTGTTCGCATGATATTGAGAACATTAATTGTGTTTGCCAGGATGCGGAGGATATGCGTTATTTCGCCTATATAACCAAAGAGCAGGAATTGCATTATTGCCATGTCTTTATGGTCGACAATTTGGTTGGTATTTATAAAATTTAATAAGTTTATAAAATTTGAAATCTCATCTACATTACAGGAGCTGGCCAACGAAATAATACTGACTCTAGGCCAGGCTTTTGAGGTGGCCTATCAATTGGCTCTCAGCAGGCAGAGCACACCCCTAATGCTCAGCGAGGAGTGCTAAATCGTGTGCCACACCTATATTATTCGCATATATCATATTCACGCCATTTGTTCATTTTTATTTGACTTACTAGTCGTTGATGCCATCATAAAGCTGTCATTATTTTAAATGAGTGCGCAGTTTAATAGTATTTTTTCAAAGAATTTTTTAATAAAACAAACGTAACTGTTGAATTCAAAAGCCAACTGCCATTTGTCTGCATTCATATCGATAAGTGGGCACGCTCTTAACATTATCGATACCAACATCAATCATCGATTCTATTTACTGCATATCGCGCGAATAATGCATGTTAACTAACATTGGGCTTTACATTAGAACATTTTTGAACGCAACGTAGAAAAGAGACGCTAAAATTGTGTAAAAGAATTTGTGAAAGATCAGAAAAGACATGGAATTAAGCACAGGTAAGCATATTGTTGTTGCTGTTGTTGTTGTTGTTGTTGTGATTGTATTAAACATAGTTTTTGTTCGCATACACAATAGAAACACAATTTGAGGGAGTCCTGCAACAACAGGAATCGCTTAAAAACACGCCAGTGGCCAAAAAAACACGAAGCGCCCTACAACAAAAACTAAATGGCAATAAAATAGAATTAGGAAACGAAAGCGTACTCGAAGATGATGTGCTTAAAGCGCCACCGAAAACACCAAGCGCAGTCGAGCGCCCAGTCAACGAGACGCCGCGTCGCAGCGCCCGCAAGAGCGTCCGTCCGCCCCTGGACTATGCGGACATCATAGAAAAGCATCCGCTGTGCTCGGTCAGCAAGGAGACTACGGAAGACAAGGAGGAGGAGCCGCAGACAGCGGAGGATCCTGCGGCACAGAAGTGGACGGTTGCCGAAGTGGGTCGCCATTCGCATAAACGCAATCGCAGCCGAAAATCCAAGCGCGCCGCCAAGCAAAAGAAGGTTAAAATTGAAGAGGAAAGCAGCGAAGTGGAAGGCGAACGAGCAGCTGAAGAGAAAGAGGAGCAGGTGGCGGCAGCAGAAACACGATCTATGCGCCAAAATAAATCAGAAGACGCGCTCAACGAAAAGATAAAAATTGAAGAGAAAAGCTTCGAAGTGGTAGCAAAAACCGAAAAGAAGGGGGAGAAAGAGTTCGATAAGGAGGAGGAGAAGGAGGAACTAGTTACAGCAGAACCGAAATCCAAGGGCCATAATAAAGCTAAACGGGACAACAAAAAGCATGCCATCAAAAAAGAAAGCAGCGTTGTAGAAGGGCAAGGGGAGGCAACAGATGAACTGGAGCACAAAGAGAAACAGGAGCAGCTAGTAGCAGCAGAGATCAGCACTGTAGATTTACAGACCCAGGGTCAAGATAAGGATGAGTCAAAGTCCAATGATAAAATTATGGAGGCAACTGCGGGCGAACAAGACAAGGAGATGCAAAAATGTTCGCCAGTTCCAGTCATGAAAAGCGCTCCGATAGCTAAAACACTCGCTTTGGATGCTGATATGGATGAACTGGGCCTGTGCCCACTAGAGGCCGAGGAGCAGACAAACGAAGACGATGAAATGCCCTCGCTCATATTGCTCGACGAAGATGGGCCAGAGGAAGTGGTCAACCTAACCTTTGATGCGGATGAAAACGACAGTGAAGAGGAAAATATGCCCACGCTATGCATTACTGAACAGCAGCAACAATCGGATGAGGACATGGACGTGAACATAAAAACTC
Source organism: Drosophila melanica (assembly GCA_004143765.1). Classification (NCBI taxonomy): domain Eukaryota; kingdom Metazoa; phylum Arthropoda; class Insecta; order Diptera; family Drosophilidae; genus Drosophila; species Drosophila melanica. Next base: position 9,625 of record SCDT01000605.1, on the reverse strand, counting down.
TTTCGCCAACTGAGCGCAAGTCCAAAGCCTATCGCTTTCCAACGCCCCACAAATGCAAAGCCAAACCGAAGTTTACGTTTTCAAACACAACAACAACTGGAACCGAGTTAATTGCAAACACTCAGAATTCAGAAGTTCCCGGCGTTGGGCGACGCAAGCGCTCCAAATCCGTATCCGGTCTGAACGACATAAAGGTCAAAACAGTCTCCTTCTTCAGTCCCATTGAGGTGGCCATTGTCAATGATATTGACAAGCGCTGGGAGAATCTGAACAACAGCCGTAAGTATTGGAAATATCAAACTATATATAAATATATGAGTGAAAGTAATTAATACTTCATTGATTGATTATCTAACTAACTGTTTAAAGTAGTTATTACACCTACATTACTTGCATGCAATTTCTCTGATATTTCCTTTGCAGATGTCACACAGCGTCGCAAGCGTTCAAAATCCATGGATGAAAGTCGTAAGCAAATCAGCCGCATTCCCAAGCCAAGTAAGTGCTTTAGCTGCCCTTAATTAGAGCTGATTAAAAAATGTTTTTTTTTTGTAAACCAGAACCATATCCGCCCGTCAAAGGCGGCGTCACGTCTAGCAAGCAGAAGCTGCGCACTAAGCTGCCCAACTTTGCGGCCATTCATCAGAAACAGTTCGAGAAAATGGAGAATCTGGTGGACCACATGGAGCGCAAGGCTGAACGTGCCAAGGTGCTGACCAATTCCGCCATAAAACTAAAGCAACAACAGACAACACTAGCATCTGCCCAAAAAGCCAGAAAGTTGATCGCATCTCAACCCATCGCAGCCAGCAAGAAAGTAGCTGTGCCCAACTTTACGCTGACACCCATGAAGCCGGAAGAGCTGATGCGTCAAAGGCAGCTGCCGACGCCACGTAAAATTGTCGCCGTGGCACAGCCGAAAGCAGTTGCGCCTACCCGGATCCCCTTGGTGAACAGCAATCTGAAGCCGGCGTTCAATTTGTCCACTGCGGTGGTGGCTAAAATGTTTATTCCTGGTGCCAGCGCGACTTCTGGCGGCCGTGTCAATAAACCGGCGGAATCATCGAAGAATAAGTTGGAGACCCGTCGCCAGCGGCACATGGAGATGTTCAAGATGCGCGGGGCGAAGGAGCAAAGAAGTGAATTAATACGCGGCGTGCGTTCAAATCGACGTTTCGAGCTGCAAATGCAGCATCGTCGGCAATTGGATGAGAACACTGGTTAACATTTCTTTTTCGATTTTCACATATTTTCAACAGTTATTTTATGATATAAATGTGTATTTGTATTCGCTTTAAGCTTGACCATTTTTATAAATGTTTCGATTTAAGCTGTGCTAGGAGAAGAAAGTAACATTTGAATAAACAATTTATCTTTTTATTATGTCATTTAACTTATTGCATACTATTCAAAAGCAACACAAAATTAATTTTCAAAAATAAACTATTGAGGCGCCTAGTTGAACTATCACTGTTATCGATAACTTAACGAGCAGCCCAGCGCTCGTATCGTTTGTGAACTACACAGCACGAGTCAACATGTTGCGAAGCTACGCACTGATTGACCAGGCACATTGTTGAGCAACATATGGCTTGTTATTGTGAAGATCGTCGTCGTAGCGTGCGGTCGGTTAGGCGAATTCGCGCGTCGCTTTCGATTTTACCGATACCGTTAATTTACGCAAATGTGGAACATCTAAAAAATAATAAACTCTACGCGCGTTATTTGTTGGTGTTTTCTGTGAGTGTGTGTGTTTCTAAACTTATGAAAAGATAAATATATATATCAAGTGTCTTTAAAAGGTATGAAAATAAACAATAATGAATAAAATAAACAACAAATAACAACATTAAAAGCAAACAAACACTTGCAGCAATTTGGCGGCTTGCTTTTGTTGATTGTTGTTCTTTCATGCCGGATATTAAAAAGTTGCCTTAGATTGGCGTATGTGTATGTATTTGTTTGTTTGCATTGTTAATGGCTTTTTGTTTGTGTAATGCAAAAATATATATTTTGACAAAACTCGTTTTTTGGTGAATAAAGGCAAACACACGCATATGTGCATGCATATTGACAGTCTTTTGTTGCTGTTTTTTGGAATGCGAAAATACACGCTACCAGTAGCATCTTTCCCATATTCCTTCACAAAATGTGAGAGAGCGTAGAAGTGGAAGATGGAGTGAACGCAACATGTGTGCCGGCAGCAACAACAACTTTTTGCATTGACATTTATGAGCGGCGCTAACGGCGCATTACACATGCGTGCATTCATACATGCATATGTATTTTTGTTTGTGCGCACACATTCATATGCATCATTCACAGTTTAAATACACGTTTTTATATTGTGCATGCGTGTGTGTGTGTGTTTGTCGCCCTTTTTTGAGCGTATTGCTGTTTCGATTTTGTGGACTCAGGTAGCGGGCGTAGCGGGGCATGCGCAATGCCGGGCAATTTGCTTACCGTTTATTATTTATTGTGGGCTTCGCTTTTACGCGCATTTTGATTGTGGAAATTTGTGCGTATTTCCGTTGAGGCGCATGCCCAACAGCTTATGGGAATTTGTAGTGGAAATTAACACGCAAACACATACGCACGCATATGCATATATGCTGAATTTTTAATTGATTTGCTGACGCGCCCGCGCATAAGTCTGAGCAGCGGCAGCAGCTGTTGGAAATATGTGGAAGAATATCCGTTAACTCATTTCCTTCCAGTACTCAAATTTGACGATTCTATTTTTGGTTAAGATTAAATTCTGTCGCTTGGAAACGGAAATTTTTTTTTAGAAATTAGCACTAATGAAGTTTCTCTAGAAACTAATATTCACATTTAAAAACATTGTTTTTAAAATTAATTTCCGAAAAGTGGTTAAAGTTTGTCTTTATATATTGGTTCTTATTCATAATTCTTTTAAAACGGCATGAATGAACTCTTTGAATTTGTATAAATTTTATGGTACTTAGGAAAATATATTTTTAAACGTAAAATAAGTACTCAACTCTAAAGTTTATTTATTTAATTTATTTACATTTTAGTTTTATAAAAACAGTTGTTGAATTGTTAAATTGTTTTAGCTGGCATTTTACTTTAATTGTTATTACCTATAAAACTAAATATTTTGATTGGCACCGTTTTTTTTTAAACACATCAAAAAATAAAAGGTTCAATAGTTAAAGAATTTAAATACTTTAACCAATTTGCTTAAATGTGTTTAATTTCCCACGACCAAATTTTTTTAAATAAAAAATCTTTATTTGTGCCCAAAAGTTCAAATCCCTGAAATATTTCCCTGCGTTAACCTTACTAAACTCTTCGCTTTCCCTTTCTTATCTCTTTGCAGTGCTCAAAAGCAAAACCGAAACCCCGAAAAAGTAACAACAACAACACGTAACTGAAGTCACTCGCTAATTGGTGACATAATTTTTCATAACTGGCAAAAAAAGAAAACGAAAAAAAAGTAAAAATTAAAAAAGCCGAAACGTAATTGAATTTTTGCTCGACCCTGGTCAAGTTCCGAGCGCGACTTGAACTAATTTGCTGTACAAAGGTTTAAATTGTGTGTTTGTTTTTTTTTGCTCGCATTTGTGCCGTTAATTGAGGCCACTCACTAAATAATTCAAATAGCGATTTATGTGTCTGCGTGTGTCCACTCTAATTGTCTTGCACCATGTGGCACAGAAGAGCCGCAAACTGTGAAATGTGCTGCAAATGCGTCTGCTGGCAAACATGCCTCCTGCTCATACTGCTGGGGGCGGCAGCAGGTGCCACGCCCTTCGCCAAGGAGTACCGCAGCGCGGGCATGTTCAAAGGCAACACACTGATCGACATGGAACTGGACGCGGCCACCACATTGGACATGGGCACCGACAAGCTATCGAACAGTGGCGGGGGAGTCGGAGGAGTGGCGGGTGCATCGAATGCGGATCCGGATAATTTGCTTGGCTTCAAGGCAGAATCGTCGGTGGTGCTGCCGGGCGTGCAGCTAAATGCAGGTTAGTTATCCCCCTATAAAACTAAGCAAACAACAGAATCTGAAATTAACGGTAATGCTAAAGTTATGCATAATGTTAAGTTCCCAGTAGCAATATATTAAAACAAAAACGTACCATTTGAGAAATATATATTTAGATTATATAGGTAAAAAAAAAGGTTTATTGTCATATTTTTCATACATTTTTGTTGCTGCTAACAATTATTTCTGCCAAAGGACCTTTCTCTGCATTTCAGTTTATAATAACAAATGCTTAGCAACTTTTAACTTTGAATACCTTTAAACAATGTATTTGGTTATGTAAACTGTAAACGTGGCTTACTCATCAAGTAATCAGCTGGCTGGTCAAAATAAAAAAATAAACATTTAATTGTGGCACATTGCCGAAAGCCCAAAATTTACGTCCAAAAACGTCAAAGAGCTGCACAGTCATAATTTGTGTAAAACTCAAGAGAGTGAGAGCGAGGGAGGTGCAGTTGGAGGGAGAGAAAGAGAGCGGGGGTGAGTGAGGCAGCCAGATGACGAAAGTACTTTCATTTTCACGCTCATAAACGAGGCCCCGCGCATAAAGCTCGGAAATGTTGTTATAAAAACGCGACTCAACTTAAGCCGCTTAAATGACATTTAAATAAGAAAATAAAAAAAAACAAAAAAAGCGACAAGCGGGAGGGGTAAAGAATAGGCCAAAGACGCAGACATGTAGAAAGGTGACCAAAAAACAAGGTGGCCCTTTCACTAAAAAGGAACGCGGACAATTGCTTCGTCTGTGCTCACAGGAAGTCTGCACTTGGGTTTCGAGCACCAAAACCCCCAGAGAGAATCTGTGTTAAAGAGAGGGAGAGAGACAGAAAGAGAGAGAGAGAATCAGGGATAGCACACGTCTGACTGTGATTACACTATAATCTCGTTATAATGAGGCAACACAATTTAAAGCAGCGGATGTGCCGAGCGTGCCGCAGACTCGAAAGCGCTAAGCTGCGGTTGACATCCTGGATGCCCCAGCTGGGCACCAAGCGACATACGAGCCATCGCTCAAGTGGAGGCCCAGCGATCGAGTTACCAGACGAAGAGAGAAACCAAGAGGAAGAATGCAAACAAAAGACACAGGCAGACAACAATAAAAGAAAATAAGTAAGAGTTGCCTAGCGAAGAGTGCGTGTCTGGGAGATACCCTGCGATTTGCGATTGTGCGTTTAATTCAAAGAGCACTGCATTCATATATATAGAAAAACACTGTCTGATCTCTATGAAATGATCAGCAGGAAATGCAGAAAACCAATACACCCTTTATACTTTTCACAGGGTACAGGGTATAAAAAGAGCAGAAACAACAAATGCACTTGTTGGGCGTAATTTTATGAAATATGATGCCACGCCAAGGCGCAGGTCATAAACAACCGAAAGACAGGGAACAATCCAACGAGACGGCAAAGTGTTGTAAGATAAGGTTAGATAAGCGCCGTTCCGTCCATACCTGAGACACAAAATTCAAAATTTTGAATTTGCCCGAAGTGTGCGTTTCCTTGGGCACATTAGAGCGCGGCAGAGCTCAAAGCGGACGCGTTGTATAAAGCGAATAAGAGCTGAAATTGATAAGCGCACCATGAATGGGTCAGATACTTGACGCAAACATATGTAGAAGTGTAATAGATCCATGAATACTCTCATTAATTAACATATTTTCTTATTATTTATGTTTATGTATATATTTTTATAAATTTGAACTTTAGAAATCAAATAAGTTTTTAGTTAAAAAAGATTATGCATTAAAATTAATCTCTCTAGCCACAGGAATGTTGGACAGGAATTTAGGCTTAGGCATTTATGCGTTTCGCCATAAAAATCAGCCATTTGAAAAGTAAAGTATTTAAGCCCTCCAGTTCTGCGTTATTGTGGATTGAAGTCATTTTTGGGCGCATGCAGAGTAAAAAATATTTTTTTTTTATGTGAGCTCTTTACCTGAGCCCCCATAAATGCTCTCTTTTGGTACTTTTTTGGGGCAACTTCGGCAGCCGCAGCAGAAACCATAAAAATGTCTGCAAGGCACGCAAACTTTGGCCCTGGCGGGGACCTGTTTTTGCAGTTTGGCATTCGTTTGGGCTGGATTGGGGTACAGTACGCAGGAGTCGCCAAACAAAGATCTTAGCAGGAGGCTGTTGAGGCGGCTCTGAGCTCAGGTCTTCGGTCTTCGGTCTTGGGTCTTGGGTCTCTGGCACTTCAACTCTTCAGCGCAGCGGCATTTACTCGTATACATGCATTTAGAGATACGTTGAAAGATACTTGGAACTTGTATCTCTAGATGTGTGTG
>SCDT01000604.1:35659-67166 GCA_004143765.1 Drosophila melanica | reverse complement strand
GGAAAGGGGGGAGGTGGGAGGTGGGGAGGCGAGAAGCGTGCTCTATGTGTTAATTTGGTTGGGCGTTATTGTAACTTGGCATGCGAGGGCGCAAACTGGAAAAGTGTTTTAATTGAATTATTTTCACTGTCGCCCCAGCCGAAATCCTGCTCTTCACGATGTTCCTGCTGCGCTACTGCCGATGCCTTCAGGCATTATTAACTTTTTTTTTTGTTGCTTCAATTTATGCAAACTTTCTAGAAAACAAAAAAAATAAATAAAAATTACAAAAAGCAACAATATAAAGAGAACACAAAAAGTTAAATGAGTTAAACGAGCAATTTTATGAGCATGTAGAAAGTTTACCAAATGTCCCACAATAAAACAAGGCAACCAATTGTGCTGGGTGTTCGTTCCAGCCCGACGCCAGTTACCGTTAGCGCTGCCGTTGCCGTTACCGTTACCGTTGTAAGCCCGTGGGCCTTGCACCACTCGCCTCAAATTGGTACGTGAGTTTTACTTGTCTAATTGTTTGTAAATGCAATTTGCTTGGCCAGAAAGGTGGGCGAGGGTCGCATGCGAAATCAATGAACTTGAATGCTTCTCGCTACGGCCAAAGTTTTCAGTTTTGAACTTATCGAAAATACTTATTACCTTCCCTTCAGCCAAAGGCGTTGCATAAATAAAGATATCTTATTATTTAAAACAATAATACTATAATAATTTTATCAAATGAACTACAAATTTAAATAATTTACTTTCAATCTTTTTTCGAGTTTTCAGGTGAAATTCAATTTTTAGAACCTACATAGCCGCAATTATGTGACCCATAACTTTAGAGTCCATAACAAAGTTATGCCCCGCACACAGACAGACACACATTTTATAATCCCCTGCACATTCTTATCGCATCAGCCAAAAACATTTTCAATTTCAATAGGCTAACGAGTTGTTTTTTATTTTTATTTTTTTTTTGATCAGCAAAAGAGCAAAGCGTGTAAAAATTGTTCGTCAAAAAGGCTAAATGAAAATGGAAATTGCCAAAAAGCGGTCAAAAGCGCAGTAGCAGGAGAAGCAGCCACAACAGCAGCAACAGCAAGGAAATAAGCCATTCACACTTTCAGATAGGAATGTTTGTGTGCGTCTGTATGTGTGTGTGTGTGTGTGAATTCTAATTCAAAGGCCAAACAGCAGCCACAATGGCAACACGTCACCCCGTCCAAAGCAACCCAATCAAAAAATGGCAACTGGTTGGCAGGTGCGGGGGGTAGGGGGGGGTGTGCTAGGAAGCGCAGGACGATGTGCAAAATGTTCTTAATTCTCAATTCATATGCAAATTTATTTTATCGCCAGCGCTGCTGCTGCTGCCTGCAACAACAATGAAGGATTGTGGCTGCCAGCCTGACTGACTCACTGGGCAAAGTGGAAACCACCCATCCACGCACACACACACACACACATTTACACAGACTCAGACACACACATATACACCCGCATGCACACACGCACTTGTGCATGGGGCTTGACTTTTGTGGTTCAGTTTGGTTTCACTGTGTGTGAGCGCGGGGAGAGTGCAGTGGGCTGACCGTGGGGAATATGTGGAATGTGAGGCTTTCAACTCGTTATTGCTTATAACAGTGCCGTTTTGGGCTTGGCTCCCTTTTGTAATTGATCGCACACATTACAAATTGCATAGCCATTGAAAAAGTGCTTAAATGCTAACTTTTAAGTAGGCAACAATAATTGCATCCCTGCGGGAGTCCTGCCATGCCATTTATTGCCTCACTTAGTTAGTTATGAGCCGCATTGTCAGCAGCATTTGCCGGTTCGCTTAGTTGTCGCCATAATCAACACTTGGCCATAATTAAAAGCTCACGCAACATTTGCTGCCACATCTTGGCTTGTCACTAATTGCTTTGCCAAGACTGTTCATATTGCAAGTAATGATTATGGCCAGGATCTGGCTTTTGCCTGGCTTTTGCCTGGCAGCTGGCCGGCAAGGCACTCCTTCGTGCACAAAGTTGGCATTGCCAAGTGCCAATTAGCAAGCAAAATAGATTGTAAATTTTAATGACATACACGGCCCGTACAAGTGGACAGTCGACAGAGCTGTTCCTTTCTGCTCGACTCTTTTCAACTGTTCTCAGCCTCTCGTTTTATTGCCGGCCACTTTGTAAGGAAACTCCTTTAGCGGCGACTTGCAAAAAGTCAAAGGCGTTGACCGCTTGCTGCATCATTGAATATAAAATACACTAACAGAGTGTATCTATGTCCACTATATATCTATCTATGTGTGTGTGTGTGTGTGTGTTTGTGTCCACTTCAATTAAAAAGACTTTCACCCACGACAAAAAAGAGGCTAAAAGACTTGAAAAACACTTCCGCTTTACTTTGCTTCGCTCCTACTTTACTTTTGTGTGCGCCTTGGTAAACGTTTGCAATTGCTTTGAAATTGCGCAGACGTGCAGACCCCGTCAGAGACAGAGCTCAAAAAAAACTGTCTACCTTCGGTATGACGGCCCTAGGAGCGGCCATTGTAGCACAACATGACTTCCGCTTCCGCTTTTTCTATGTCTATGTATGTGTGTGTGTGTTTGTGTGTGTGTGTGTGCGTGGAGCTAGCAAGTATCCCACACAGTAAAGTGAAATCAATTCAAAGCCTTATACGAGTTGCCGCTACTTCTCAATTGCCCTTTTTTTTTCGTCATCAACATCAACGCTTCCTCATCGCCGCCTCATCGCCATCATCGGCCCATTGCCACTGCCATTCTCATTCTCATTCCCGATTCCATTCCCATACACATTCCCATTATCCCCATTGTCGTTCAGTTGCTCGTCCAACCAAGTTGGTTGGAAAAATGTCGCCGATTTCTTTCTCAACTGAAATTTGCCAAATTTGAAACCTTTTTTTTGGCGTCTGATTCGTCAGTCATTATTCCAAAACATACAAGACCTTGACAATTGTGTATAAACGTAGACTTCAATTTGTTAAAGTAAAGTATTTGGCAACTTACGCTTCTTATATTCAAGATAGAATATATTTAATTGATTGCCCATATGTCTTTAAATTAGGTATACTGGTAGAGGAATCCTTTTTCTCACCGTAGAAAGCTTTACTCCAGTAGAGCAAATAGTTCTCATTCTTCTACATTTCAACATGAACATAAGTCTTGAAATATCTCTATTATAAGGTTATTTTAGATTATAAATATTATTTTATTTTATTGGGAGACCGAGTGAGCTCATTGAGGTGTTATCACAAGAATTTGCGTTCAAGCAGCTCGCCACACGTTGACTAAACTGATTTTTGCGTGTAGATAGCGAAATTCTGAAAAATTTTGAAATTCTCTTTGACAAAAATGGGAAGAGCGAAGTTTAAAAAATGGTGTATAGGCAAAGAGTAGGGACAATACCTTTTAATTAATGCTTTAAACTACTGCAACAACCACGACGGTCAATTCTTTCTTTTTGCGAAAACTATGAACGCTAGTAATTGCTTCGTTTGGGGGTAAATATTTAAGTATTAATAAAAGGATTTGTGCCACAGTAGGTGAAAGGTCTACTATATATCAGCAAATTTTCATAGCTTTTGAGAATGTTGAGTTTATCGATGGAGCTGTTTTCTGAAGCTGACGAAAAAAACAAATTTATTTTATTTGTTATATATAAAAAGTCGAGAAGAAAGTCAGATTACAGAAAAAAATTGATATATACATAAGTATTTATATGTACATAAGTGCATAATTATAAGATGCTAAAAGTCTAAAAGAATTAAAAAACATTTATAATAACATGATTACCAACACGATAAGGGATATTTGATTTGGCTGTCGGGACAGCTATGCCCCTGATCACGGCTAAATGTTGTTAGTAACGTTATTAGAGCCAACATTTAAATAGGAAGGCGTTAGTTTTAAAAATATATTTTTAAATGTAAAACTACTTTAAATTGTAAAAAAAGAACTCAGGAATTGTGAAAAAAATAATACTGTTAATACGGAAAGAGACAGAGATGGAAAATCTCTGACCCGATGAGGGAGCTTTTTAACCCGTCCTCCTCATAGCTAAGGGTGGTCAGTGATTTCCCGAAGGTATTCTTTCAGCAATGATGTAATGGGAGGAAAGAGATTTCGGGAGAACACTTGGTAATTGCTGTTTTAATACACGAAAAGAATTGTGCAAAGCGTAGTCAGTTGTTTCCAATAGTTCTGAGAAGTTCGACCTATAATCAACATATGTAGGAAGAACACACTAAGGATTGGCCTACGGTTGATAAGCGACGGAAGATTAAGAAGTAAATGTCTGCTAAAGTACGATGGGAGATGACATTGAGAACCCACTTTAAGCCACGTAAGCCAAATAAAGTATTCTTAATCCAAATAAATAACTAAAGCAGTTATCAAATATGATATCTGCAGGTTTAAAAAAAAAATGCGAACAAATATTGCTAGACTGACTCGATCATCGACGCTGACCAAGAATATATACCTGTATTTTTGAACTTATTCAGGAAAGATTTAAAATATTTTTTCTCACTTGCAAACGCAATTCAACAACGATCCGTTTATCAAAAATTATATTGTGTGTCCCAAAGATTTCAAATTTAAAAACTTTCTTATTTCTGCAATAGTTTAATTTATTTATATTTTTCAAGCAATACGAATTTTAAGCTTAGAAAGAAAACGCATTACGATCACGTCCATCTCGCAATTTTATCTGGTTCCAATTGGATGCTTGCGAGCCAGTCTGAAAGCAGCATTAAGCCAAAGTATTGAAGCCACATGGCCACAATCAGAACTGTTGGGCGGAAACAATACACATGCAATTATGTATGCTTATTGTGCTGCATCCTGCAGGAAGCGACAAGCCCCAAACTCCGTAGGAGGCCCATTAGAAAAGTTTTTTGGTCATAGGGCAGAACCCGAAATTGACCATAAAATAAATTGAGGGGTACAACAAAAACAAATGGCAAGCTCCGGGGGTAAAACAGGTGGGGCTAAAAACGCAAAAGGCAAAAAACAACTGCAGCGTGACATACAATGGGACAGCTGAAATGGGTTCTACGGCTGGCATGTAATCCTCCTGCTCCGCTGGACATGTGTCAATGCAACGGGCGGAAGCCACCCGTCCGACTCCCCTGGGCGAAAGCGAGGCGATAAGAACAACGAACGGCGATAGTGTCGCAAAACAAATAGGTTGCCTAAAAACCGCAAAGCCAACAAAAGCAACAAACTGGACACGACACGGCAAACACAACCAACAAAAACATGTAACCACTAATGTTTAGCCGCACACAAATAAATAGACAGAACGAGATAAAGAGAGAAATTCGGAGGGAGGTTTAAAAGAATTAAAGCCTCACAGTTGACATTGCATCAATGCAAATTTTATCGGCGCTTCTTTTAAATTTGCCGAGCTACCCACTATTACTCACTCTCAATCTCAACTCTGCGTTGCCAAAGCGGCGGCGAATGCGAGTTGCCGGCGATGATGATGGGTTGGCCACTGCCGCACTTTAATGCCATTGCCTACTTTGAGGCGCACACAGTTTTTGAAGTGCTACGTAAATATTTTCTAATAAATTTTGCGCTCCCATTACGGAACGACCCGCAAGCCGGCTAAGATTTCATTACGCCGCACTCGAGGGGTTCCGTGTCTGTCTGCGCTAGGTCGTGGCCGTTCCCTCGTTGCAGAGCAACGGCACCGCCCACGTAATGAAAATTCTTGCTACGTAATTAGCAATGCAGCTGCCAATTTAACTGGGAAAGGGGGGGGGGGGCGAGAAGCTGTGCCCTCGCTTCGAGTATTTGAGTGTGTTTTTACTACGCATCAACAAAGTGGGCAATGGCAGAAACCGGATGCCGGACTGCAGACTCGCAGTTGGAAAAGTGGCAGGGATGCCAGCGGAGGTGTCATCATCGTTGGCACTCCATTCACACTTGACATATGCAAATGTGACTTTTAAATGGATTTATATAGTACGTGGCCCGCCATTAGCCCTAATGCAGGCCTTGGGCCTTGGGCAATGGTGATGCAGAAGCAGCAGGTAGCCAACATGCCCCAAATTGGCAGGGTATGCAGCAATCAGGGTGCAGTTTTGTCCAGGAGCAGCTGTTCAACTCATTGTCTGCATTCAAATTATTTACACATTATCTGCAGGAGGCAGCCGAGCCGAAGGATGGCCGGGCCCCAAGGGCATGTCACAACCAGACACTCACAGCGAGCAGGATAGAAAGTCGGAGGAGCATTGTTATTTTAATAGTTTAAGTAACCATAATATGTTGAGTACTTTTTAATAAACTTGAAACATGAGCAAATGTTTTGTTTGTGCGCGTGCGGAATGGGGACACCAGGGACTGGCGGGCAACAGCTAGAAAGCTAGAAAGCTAGGACGCAAGAAACTACACCATGGGCCAAGATTTATGCAAACCGAAATGTTGCCAAAAATTACAATTTAATGGAGTAGACACTGTGCTCGTCCCTGTTAGCTGTGTGCGGCACATAATGAGCAGCGACCAACTTGCAACCAAACTTGCAGCAAAAGCACAAAGACACTATCTGAAAGTGGATTCGGGAACTGGGAGGCGTCGTGCAACTGTCGAGTGGCCAACTCGCAGTGTTAGCAAAAGTAACTTCTCTAATTTTGCAGGAAATATGAAGCCATTAAAGCTGCAGCAGACATGGAGAATGGCAACATCTTGACTGCGCCACAGGCACACACACACACACACACACATTTACGAGACCTCCGGCCATGTGGCACCCTGCGAAAGTTGTCCTCCAGAGAGTGTGAAAATAAATTCTGAATAACGTGGAGATGCCAACTGTTTTGCATGTTTTGCCTCGCTCCCAACTTTAGTCCGACCGAACACTTAAAACATCTGTTGCATTTTTTCTTTTCATACCCTGTACCCATTTCAAATGAGTTAAATGGAAATAATGAAGTTATTCAAATCCATGTAACAGGCTAAAGCAGGCAACTTTGATCCCATAATATATGTATTTTGATCTAGCTTTGTCCATCCATAAATGTGGTTATTCGATCATGCTGATCTTGGAGACTATAACAGGTTTTCAAACATATCCTGAAGATTCGTTTTATTTGCAATAAGACATAGTTATAAAAATCTCTGATAACTTAGACTATATCCTGCAGAAACAAGATTCACAAAATTTGCCAAAAAATATAATATTCAAAAGTGTTTTACGACAATATTTCTAAACACCAAAAGTCTCAATACTTTTCGCTTTAGTATCTTCAAAAACGTTTTGGCCAACATTCCCGAATATTCCAACAACTCTTTACTCATCTGAATTGGAAAAAGTCATAGATCGAAAGTCATTGCTACAGATGCAAACCCAATATCGTTTTAGCTGTGAATATTTATTAGGTATACAAAAGATTATTCTGATTAAAATTAACGCAAACATAATTTCAGAGTAAATTTCTCTTTAGCTGCGTAAAAAAGAAGAACAGAATCGGGGATTCAAGTGTACTGCAGTAACTCGAGGCTGGATAGAGGGTATATGATAGTCGGGTGCATCCAGTTGTTTCTATTGCAACAATTTATATCCGCAAAGAGACAAAAAATAACAACTAGTATACTCGTACATATATTTAATTGCCAACTTTCAAGTGACAAGCAGCGAGAAAAATGACCATTACCGAGGTTGAGTGTCCGTCCGTCCAGCTGGAAACCTCCTTCCCGCTGCCGTCACATGTCCTGGCCATGCGCCGGCTCTGCGCTGCACTTAATCACTGCTGCGACCAGCTGTGCACGGCTTCGCCTTCTGCTCGAAGTCGAGTGTGAAGTTACTTTTTTATACCGCAATTTTATAGAAATTTATAGGTTTGATTAAATCAGACACCTGCGAGGTACAATTGAATTGAGTTTTTAATGCAAGTGAAACTCTAAACCGCTTTAAAAATTAAACTCAAAAGTTAAAAACAATTTATTAAAACAATGTAATTAAAGTTCGTTTTCGATTATCTAGTTTAATGTGCTGAATAATTCTATTATGTAATATGAATTAAAAATTTTAATTTTAATTAATAATTAATTAAGTTAAATCTAACTATGAAACATTTTGTCACTCACAACTGACACATTTTTCATACAGAAATAAGCCTTTTAGCCGATCATTTCTATGGGAGCCACTCTGCAAAGTTTCATAACAATAACTTAAAAACTGAACCACTTGTTTGAAAAAGAAACACAGATAGACTACAAACAGTTAATACTGATCACTTTGATACTATTCACTTTGTTAATATATAAACTGTAGAGATGCCATCTGCCATGCATTATATGTTAGTAACAAAATTATAACAAAAAATCTACAAATAGTCTATTGCGCAAGCTGATCAAAATTCAAAAAGTTTAATTTTCGGATATATCCCGAAACAAAAAGAAAGGGGCATCTGCCATTCCATAAAGTTTATGCCTAATGACCTTCCCATTAATGTCCGTTTGTCCGTATCCAATCCAATCATCTAAAATTCAAATTCCATCTCAGATTCTTCGATTTGAAATGTAAAAGAAATCAAATTCATTAACTGATGTTGATCAGACATTAAGTTATGTAATTCATAATCATTTTCTTTTTATTGCCAGGCTGCTTTATGATATGATATGATGATATGAAAATATTAAAATACCCTACAAACTAAGGAATATATAGATCATTGATCTTAAGCATATAAATCTGAAAACATTAATTGCCGAGGGTATATTTAAAGAACGGATGGTAAGACGGACATAGCACATTGGACATACATACATTGAAATAGTGACTTTTTAAATTACAAAAAACTAATATATCGTTAAAGTATTTATTTCCTGCATTTCACAATAAAAAGAAAAGCAAGGGTATACTACCTATTAAGCTATATACTTTTCAAGCTTACAGGAAATCTGCTCGGGATGGTCTCGGTTGCAGCACCTGCTCGGTTAATTTGCAATTGGAATTTAAATAAGAAAACGGTTGTAAAAATGCTTCACCGCAATGACGGCTGCATAAAATTAAGTTTATTTTAATTTACGTTGATTAATTGCATTGTCAGGCGGGATGAAATGTCGCTCAGTCCGCGGCGCATGGCCGAGCGGGCACTTTTTGCGCCCAAATGCGGCCCGATGGAAACCGCACGCCAAGTGTTAAATGTCAGTTACGATTTTAATACAATTTGAACGGCATGTGCCATTTAATTATAATTTAAAATAATATAATCTGTATGTGGCATACATACCGAAAAAAAAATAAAAATAAAAATAAAAACTATATGCCATCGAGTATTGAGCCAAATGACATTTTAATTAGACTGCAATACACACAAGTTCATATTTGGCCCCAAAAGAAATGCAAAGCGACCACGGGTGCTCCAATTTTGGCATCTGAACAATGACAGTGGCAATTGTTCACCAAATGGCTTTTTAAGCACCGCACAAATTTCATTGAAATTCCGCTTGCGTATCGCCAATAATGTCGTACATTAAGTTGCTTTTTTGTTTTGTTATTTTTATAAATATATATAACCATATATATATATATAAATATGTGTGTGTGTGTATTGTGTTTTGGACACAAAGCATGTTGTTCTATTTGGCTCGGGCTAACCCGTCCACTGCATTCGATATTTATTTTAATGGTCTTGGGTGTTCTAAATTCGAGAATTAAATGAAACGTAAAATGCTTACTGCTTTAGCAAAAGCCACAAATTAGCATAAATGCCCAATGGCGGCAACAAATAAACAGGTGTTCAACAGGATATTAAATTTATTTTTTTTTTTGTTTTGTCTGTTTTCTTTTTGACCAAACTATTGCGTAGAACCCCTCTTAACTATAGGCATTACCATGCCGAGCACATGCTCGTTTTTGTTCGAAAACGTTTTGGCAATTTGCATAAAAACCAGCTAATTAGGCATGTGTTTTGGTTAAATCATAAAGTGGTTCAGATAAATAGAAATGGCCAATTACAATTTGGCTGGGTGGCCCATTGGAAAAGCCACCAACTAGACCTTGAAGCCAAAATTGACCGAACTCAATTGAAAATTTGACTTACAATCAGATGTCGCCCTGCTCTCATAATTACAAACAATAATCGTGCGTCATTGTTCTTGCCTATGCTGCCAAAGCTCCAACACTGATTGGATATTCATGGTACTGGCGCTTTCCAATTTCGAATTATGTATGCCCAGAATATTACCCACACCTATAATATTCGGTCGGTGAACGGGTTTTAATTTATGGATGGTTGCAAAACGGAAAAGAAATTCATTACACGAATGCAAAATAAGCCATGCTTGCTGCCAAATTTCCCAAAAATTCTTTATGACATCAGAAGTTATATAATCAATATATAAATTACCTTTCCGTTGGCAACACAGCAGAACTTCTCACCCAATCAACCGAATAGATATTTGATTATATATTCGCATATCACCGCGCGACGGCCATAAAAACCTAATCAAAAAGCCATTTCAAATGGCAAAAGGAGTAAAATCAACTGCGTTGTGCATGCAAACAATCCACACAATACCTGCGACTCCTTGCGAGGGTTGCCCTTTAAATGGTTGAATCTAAAATTTCAATTACGCCAGCTTAACCTTAATTGTTTGCCAAATAAATTCTCGTTTTTTGTTATATTTGAAATATCGAACATTTTACTGCAAAGTTCCAAGAAAAGAGAAAGAAACGTAGAAAGACTTGAAACTAGATATATGTTCTGGTTTATACCCACGCCGGATAAAGCATTATTTTTTTTCAATTTAAATTATATATATGTATCCCTCTCAGTTTTAGAATATCAAAATCGGTATTTTTCCGTTGCGCAGTTTTTTTTGTTTTGTAACCGAAACGAATCATTGTTTATAACAAATCACACACAAATGAATGCCGCAAGCTGCGCACTTTACTTTCCGGCTATGCTAGGTACTCACTATAGGAACTAAACTAAGAGTCTGATGACAATTTCACGACTTAGGAAGAGTATTAAAATCTAGATATTTTGATATTTGACTTGCGAGATGTACTAAAAATTCAAAATATTTCAAATATAACCAATTTGGCTCGAACTCATATATTCTACGAAATAAGCTAAGCAAACCTATGAATGCTTATACTTATATACTTGTTTAGGATATGGTTTAAAAGACTTTTGCTGTAACTTTTTTAATAGCTTCCGTTAAGATAGCTGAGTTCATACAGACGGACATGGCTGAATCAGCTCAGCTCGTCGCTCTGTTCAGAAATCGAGTTTAGTTACAAAAAAATTTCTCCTGGTAAAACTTAGTGTTGCGACCCTCGAATAGCTCATCTTAGAGAAGAAATAGTAATACAGGGTAAAATACCGCATTGCGTATGATTAATGCATCTGCGAATTGGGGCCAACAAAAACCTGGTGAAAAGCGCCTTCGGCAGAAGGCAACAGCCGTTAAGACAGACCGAGACTCAGACACTCCTCAATTAATGATGGAATGCACGTCATGATATTCGAGTGGGGGGTAACTGCAATAATTGACTTTTAAAAGGAGACAGCTGGCGCCGAGGGAAGACGCAGCGCCCGCTGGCTGGATGGGTGATTCAGGCTAGGTGAATATATTGTTAAAGAATTACTATTTATTTTCGTATCAGGATGAATCACAGCGCTCCACGCGCAGGCTTCCTCTTCCGTTATGGACCTCGGCCCGCCTCACCATCTGCCCAGCTCATTAATGCGCCGCATGTCTTTGGGCTTTATTTTAATTCTCTAAGCGGCTCTCTTTTATCAAAAGCGATAAACCGCACACGCACCCATAAACCTCGTTTATTTTTTTCAGTTTTCTACTTGTCGCTAAATGTCCACGCGGGTCTACAAAATGACCTTAAAATTAAATTGGCAATTTTTATTGTTACGTTCAACATGTGTGCATTATTTATTTAGCGAACAAATTGGTCAAAAAGGTAAAATATATCTGAACAAATCTGAAATTCCCTTCCACAAATAAAAGGCCATTTAAATGGATCATATTCGTTCAGATCGCAGGCTGAAATGTGCAATTTTCGGAGTACATACATACAAATATGTAAGTGAACCGGTCTCTACTCATCTATAGAGTCACCTGTACAATTCAATAATGCTAATTTACCTGAGGCTATCCAATGATCCGCATCGTTACCAACAGGCAACGGGCGGTTCGCACGTTCGGACGACTCGACTCGACTCGACGCGAATCGACTCGACTCGGTTCCAGGGAGAACCCATGCCGCATACTAAACAGGGGCGCAGAGGCCCCACTTTGGGTATATCCGAGTTTTAGCAAGAGCTCATTATGCTCGTTTTGTAGGTTTTTTGCCAATCTGATTTCGTATATAAATCTAACGCGTTGCGTTGAACAGTCATCACTTCTTTGGTGGAAACTTAAGTGTCAAGTTTAGCTCCTGCCGTGATCAGTGCGCGTATCAAATCAAATAAAACTAAAACCCAATTGCAATCAATTCAACTGCCATCTAAAAGGATTTAAAGGCAATCACTTTAACATCAGTCCCAATATGAAGTTCAGTGCAGCGTTCGCTTTGTTGGTGATCGTCGGGTTTGTTGCCTGCGGCGATGCCCTGCCAGCCAGGAAAAGTGAGTTAATCAAAGTGTGGTGTTTTTTTTTTTGGTTTTTTTTTTTTTTTTTTTTAAATACCTTTGTCAATTAAACATACTAAGGATAGTTAATTGTGATATATTCAAAATGAATGCATGTGATATCCAACTATCTGTTCCCTGAAACTATACAAAACTGATTCCATAAATCCATATATTTAAGGTATTCATATTCATTCAGTTATAGCAAATGTAAATTTGATTTGTCATTTGCATTCATTATCATTTCCTTTCCATTTCATTGCATATATTCTCGCTCTCATCCGCATTTATTTGCACTGCATCCCCACTACTGAAGATCGGCAATTCCTCTTTCCAGGAATGGTCTACTATCAGCAGCCCGCTGCCGCCGAATGGTATGGATCTGCTCCCCAGCAGAGGATTATGTACATGCAGTACGTGCAGCCAGGCCGCACCCATGCCCGCTCCACCCAGGCGGCTAGCGCTCTTGTCGCTGGCGAGACCGTTGCCACTGGCACGTACCTGAAGGGTAAGCGAACTTCCCAACTGCATCCACTAACAGTCCCAACTAACCCACAACTCTGTTGATCTAACAAAGATTGCGATCACGCAGAGACCGATGTAGCATTCAGTGCCGGGGACAGCAGCGCGGAGGGCGCCCAGGCCGATGATGTTCTGAGCGCTGCCGGTGCCCATGGCGCCAGCTCTCTGGCCGAAGCCTATCCCGATGAGGCGCCAGTGGTGCAGATTGCCGTCGATGCCAGCAACAGTGCCGAGGCTGAGGCTCAACCGGCTGTGGTCGTCAGCGATGACGCCGCCAAGGTGCCACGCGACTTCAACTTTGCCGCCGGGGATGTTGCCCCAGCTGCCGAGCAGCCAGCCCCAGAGCCAGCCGTTGCCCAGGTCGCCGTCGATGAGGATGAGTTGCCCGCTCCAGCACCAATTGCGCCCGTGGCCGCCGTCGTGCCCGCCAACCGCTACCTGCCCGCAAAGAAGAAGGTCATTGTCGAGCTGGATCAGTCTGCCGAAGATGCCGAGGAAGCCCAGGTGGCTGCTATTGAGGACGAAGATGTCGAGAACGCTGTTGCCGACGATGTCGAGGAGGACGATGAGGAGCTGGCCGAGCCCATCAAGCCCGTGATTAGGCATCCCGCTCGCGTACCCAACGCACGCCGCCCTGCTGCCAGGAAGCCTGCCGCCGCCGCCGCTGGCAAGCCAGGTAATAAGCCCGCTCCTCTGCCCGCTGGAACCTTCTTCCCAATTGACTTCGGTGGCACCAACGGCGGCGCCATCGCCATTGCCAACTCCTTCAGCACGGGCGAGGGTGGCTCTGCCACATCGCACGCCATCGCCTACGGCTCCCCGGAAGCTGCACGTGCCCGTGTCCGTCCCAACCCGAGCAAGCGCCGTCATTAAGCGGCTGTCATATGCCCACCTGCTCCATGACTGATGCTCATTCCCATTGCAACGCCACTTGAAGATTTACCACCAATTCTTGCTAATGCATCGCCAGGTGCAACGATACTTTCATTTCGAGTCTGCGCCGAGTCTGTAATAAATATAAAAAGAAAAGAGATTTGTAATTATTAGTAAAATTGTAAACGTTTTTCAGCGCATTTCAATAAAAGTTCTTTCTGTTTTTTTTTAAATATTTGCTTGGTTTGATTAGCGATCGGGAAACCATACGAATTTCAAATTTATTTTAAATACTTTTCTTATTTTTTAAATATATAAAAAAAGTACGAATATCAAACGTTATACGGAATTTCAAGATTAACAATTGATTGGAACTTAGAAATGTAAATGGCTTAAGTAGATATACAGTTAAAAAAAAAAATAGTTGTCAGCCAAAAACATCAACTATGAATTCGACTTAAGAGCTAATGGTTGTTCCACAATCTGATATCATCGTGTGTTTTACTTTACTCATTGTTTTTTTTTTTTATCTGCATATTATGCGCAAATTGTATTTATGTATTTTTTCGTATTATGGTTTTTCAAGACACTACGTTTAACCTTTAATACAAGAATCATCTAATTTGATCCTTTTAATTCAACGCTACATAGGTGTGGCTTGGAATTGTTTATAACTCTTTTGACATATACTAAATTGGAGTGACATATATATATATTAAAACGTAATGATTAACATCGGTATCGGTTAGTGCTGATGTTGCCGCTATCAGTAACCATATTTGTCTTGCAGCGAGGACATAACATCGTTGGCCAGGTTGCTCAGCCTGCCTGCCACCTTGTGGACGCCCTGGCGCACGCTCTCCTTAACATCGTCAAGATCGGGGGCATTAAAGTTAACGCCAGTCGAATAGCCGCCGCTGCCTGTAATAGAAAACAGCAATTGTTACCAATGTTATCGATTTCTTATAAGTATATAGGTTAATACCGCGATTGCTCATTCCGCCGCCCGGGGTACCATCTCCGAAGTAGTCTGACGAGGAGATTGCGCGCGAGCCCTGAAAACGGTTTAGATTGGCGCTAATATCTGCCGAGGATTGCTCGCTGGCAAAGAATTGATCCGATCCAAAGCCTTTAGAGTTGCCGAACTTTTGCTGTGCCGCGACGGGATCAAGGCTATTGTTTGTGCTTTTGCTTTTACTCTTGCTGGCGGCTGCTCCGCTATTGCTCGCCTTTGGCTTGTCGTAATCGCTGCTGGCAGCGAACATGGACGTGATATTGCTGTGCGTGCCGCCAATTGGCTCAATTGTCTCATAGCCCAGTGCATCCAACTCGTATTTGTCCAATTTGCTGGTGCTGCTTGAGCTCTCCTTTTTATCGCCACCGCCGCCGTACAAATTCAGCGAGTGATCACTGAAAAAACTATCGTTCTCTAGGGCTGCCAGCTTGCTTTGTGTGCTGGCCTTGGGAGCAGCGGACTGCTGTATGGTTTCCATGTCGCTCAAGGCCGAGTGCGCCACGTCAGAGCCCCTCAAGCTGAAGCCCATGCCCAGGCGCTCCATTTGCTTGGCCTTGGCAGGATCGATGCTCTTTAGCTTGGCCTCCTCGCGTGTCTTTTGCAGCGACAGATCTTGATAGGCCAAACGCATGCTCGCCACTGTTTCCAACTCCTCCTCAGCCGTCTGTGGCTTGTCAACAGCACCTCCTGCAGCAGCTGCTGCTGTCTTGCACTCATTTGCCGCATTGGCACGCGCCTCGATGTCCGCAAAATTGGTCGTCACCTTTGTCGCACCCAGGCCACCCACCTTTCGTGCGCCCAACTAGGAGGCGATGTTTTAGAATTCATTGCGAAAGCTTGTAATTTGAATATGCGTTTAACTTACTGCTCCCTTCTTGGGCTGTATCTTGCGCACACCAATGGACGACGGCACGGCTGCAGGGGCCACGAACGCATTCAGCAGATCCACGCTGGGCGCACCGGCTCCAATGGTTTCCGTAGTCTTCGGTGCGGGCTTCGTCTCCTGCAGCTATAAAACAAAGGCGGCACAGATTAGTATATTGCTATGGGCTGGGTTAGGGTGCGCGTAGCAACAAATCAACGTCAACTTTAACTTTTACTTAAACTGCTGCAATGCGTGTCTTTTTGTTGGCATTACCTTGACATGGGTGGGCGCCAAGCTGACGTTGTTGTTCTCCAGGTGCGCATTGGCATTGTTGTTGTCGCACTGCGCAAAGAAGTCATCCTCCTCCGGCTCCTCCTTGCCAGCATCGTTTCCCTCGCTCCTGTCCGCCGCTGTGTCCAAGTGCAGCTTTGCGTGTGTATGGTGTGTATGGTGAGTGTGGGAACAGAAAACAAGATACAAGCACAAGCGAGAACGGCAAAGGTTTTTGGTAATAGTTAGTTTCAGCAGTGTTCCGTAGAGTTTAAGCAATAACAAAATTGAAACGAAACACAAACACAACAAACAACTCAAGACACCACGTCAGCTGCTTACCTTGGTACCGTGCACGTGCATCGCCTGCTGCGCCTGAGCCGCTAGCTTGTCGCGGTACAGTTGCGCCGCCCTCGAATTGTACTTGATCTGGGCGTCGCTGCTGCTGCAGTTGTGGGCGCGAAAGAATTGGGCGGCATTCGCGTTGCCGCCCAACTGCATTTGTCGCAGCTGCAACCAGGTCCAGTTCGTATCCAGATTGGTGCTGCGTACAAATGTCAAGTGCACGCCGAGGTTGCGATGCACAGCGGAACAGTCGATGCATATGAAGATTCCGTACGTCACAGAGGACCAGGTGGGCGCCTTTGCTGCACAATCGAAGCAGGACTATAAAAAAACAAGTCGGAAACATATTAAACTAGGCAACTAGAAACTTGTACTGCAATCTGACCTTGTTAGCTGGTTGCGACCGTAGGCGACTAAATACGGCTTCCAGTTCTTGTTTTGTGGGTCCCGTTGCATTGTTGGACATGTTGCTGACTAAGTTGGTTGCCTTTTTTTATAGTGGTTGGTGAACTGTTTTCGTGGCTGCCGCTGCCTGCGCCTGAGCTTGGTTTTCCGTACACTTAGTCACCCGTATTGCTGTTTTGGCAGTTTATGCTGAAACGTGGGTTGCTTTCTGGTACAAATGTTAGTGCAAACCCTTTGAATTTTGGATCAAGTGCATTTGTAAACGCTTTAAATGCTTGCTTTCGCTCTTAGTGTTAAGAATTTTTGACGTGTGTTTTTCGTTCCAGTCCCTTCCACGTTCACGTTAGAGATGCGTTCTCGATAGTTCAGCCTATCAGTCACTATTGCATCCAGTAACGATTAACAGCTGTATTTTATGTTGCCAGCGAAATTAAAGGTGAACAAATCTTATCCTTATTATGAATATATTATGAATTTTAACTGTACTGTAAATTGATTTATATTCGCTTACAATAGCAAGCAAAACAAAACGAGAAACGTCCACAGAGTAAGGGCACCATGTATACCAAAATATTCGATAAGCATTTTTAGGCAACAGCTGTTCCTTTATCGCTCTGTTATATTAATTTTAAAATACAGTGAGCAGCTGTTAAAATGAATGTTGCAAATTTTGTTATACTTCGCTAAAAAAAATCTTTTGTAAACTATTGTTTAGATTATATAGCCTAATTTTGCAAATAAAAAAATACATGGAACAAAAGTATTATAAATAAATAGTTAAGTTTTCAAGAGAGCACGCACTTGGGATTCAATGTGTTTTATTTGCAACAAATGACAATTGAAAACAGCTAACAATTAGCAAGAGCAACAATTGAAAACTAAGTCAAAAGAACCACTGGAAAGGAACATGTTCTTTCTAGTTAAGTACGATATATAAAATAGAGTTGTCTACCGCAGTTCAATTTGTGTAGCCTTACGTTTAAATTGCACACATAAGATATATAATTTAATAATAATAGTGCTAAAATGGAATATTTCATATCATATTTTACGTTGGTTTTATTTTTATTTTTTTACAATAAGAGAGCTGTTAAAGGCGGTTGGCCTACATGGCGCCAGGTTTGAATTTGGAAGCAAAAGGTTAAATTACCAAAATAAAAAACAAAGAGAAACAAAATTGCATGCAGAAAGAACATTTTTTCTATTAATAGTATACATTAAAAAATATATCAATTTCTATCTAAAAAAGTAAGGAATTAAACGTTATGCAACTAAGAAGCACAACATTTATAGGACTCAAGGATGAAGAGTGGGATGCAGCTAGTTCATTCGGTTATGTGAGTAGTTCATTGGACCGCATTCGGAGCGATTAGATACAACTCTAAAGTGTGAACAGAATCCATGCGACGACAAAAGATTAAGAGGTCTCATTTGTACAAGAGTGGCTCCGAGGGCACAATCTACAGTTAGAAGAGTGCATAAAACTGGCTAGCCCGGCTTGGCAGGTTAATTCAATGTAAATAAACGATTATATGCACATTTGCTTACATTTCTTGTGGTTAACCATAGAAAATGAGCCCGATCAGACGTCAACCGTACCACGACGCAGTGCGTCAATTCCGCCAGAGCACAATCTCCAATGATCCTTTGTCAATCTACATTGGAACGGAACAGCAGCAGCAGGCGCAGCGGCGGAATATGCATATTCAAATAGAGAAATTGGTGCAAAATAGCGTCAAGCAGGCGGATCTGGAGACCAAAAACTATTGTTTCCTAATGATTAACTACTTTACAAGGAATAATTACTCGCCCGCGGAGCTGACGGCTGCCCAGTTCAATCTGAAGGAGGGCGTGAAAGACATATATCATACCCTAATCAATCCTGGTACAAATACAGAATGCATTTTAAAATACACTAGCCATTAGCTAAACAGAAGATTCCCTTTCAGGCTGCAGTGTCTATGGATCGCTACGTGAAACAAGAGAGCATGCACAGGCTACCCATCAGTTACCGGTTCCACCCAATGTCTTGGGTAACGACGATTTGGAAGGTATCCATGCGGATTTGCTTAAGTTTGTACGATCAGAAAATGGAGTTCAGGACGAACATGTGCCGCCTGTGTTTACACAGGAAGATCAGATACCCGTTGTTAGCCAGGCTCTAAAGTTTCTCAATAAGGGTGTGGCTAGCCAGGTCAATATATACCCCATTGAATATCTCTTCTTTATACTGAAGGAGGCCACGTGTGAGGCTGGGATGTTGCCTCCTCCAAAATCCATTCATATCACCAATTGTCAATTCAAACTGGATCCGTATCGGTTTTTGACCGAGATCAGCTGCGAGTTCCACAAGCAGCGCGATCTTGCCCAGCACTGCACTAAATCCTATGTTACGCGCTGGAGTTACGCATTTGCCAGCTACATGTGCTCTGACTTAGCAATTAAAATGATTCCGAGTCGTCACAAGCCCGGCGATCCTGGCGATTCCGCTAACATGTATAAAGCTGATCAAAGTGCTGAGAAAACAGATGTGCCATATATAAAGATAGAACCTTCAATCGAAGATAATTTAAATACAGATGCATTAGACGCTCTTAATAATCTTGATTTGGATAATATTTTTGAGGATGACGACATTTTGGGACTAGATAAATCAACTGTGGATCATACAAATTGTGAGGAATATTCGCTGGATAGTGAAAGCATAATTAAGGAGAGGATATCAGATGAAGTTCGGGATTTCATAGTAGAGCCGCCGCCACCACCAAGTATATCAGAAGACCTAAGAAACGATTGTGACATATATACACGACGACCCAAACGGCAACCGCCAACCGACCAGCTTAGTGTTGATGATAGCTCCCTAAGGCCAAAAGATAGCTCCATCGTTAACACGCGCATCACTGAACATCGTCAGAATTCAAGAACTTTGCAAAATACTAAATCTAATACTAAGGACCGAGTGGACGATGAGAAAAGTCTTTCCCCGAACGAAAAAATCAGGCATCGTAGACGCCTTTCAAGGGAAAGACAGAGAAACAGATCACATCGTGCAGACCGTCACCTGTTATCCAGAAGTAGATCCAAGTCGCCTAAATGTTTGCGGTCAGGGTCACGTTCAAGCTTGAAGTCAAGAAGTCGGGATAATCGTTGTCGTCGCAGACATTTTTCGCCAGCAAGAACCAGTCGAAGCCGATCTCGCTCAAAAAATCGAAAACTCTCTTCAAGACATCGGCTAAGGGACCGGAATGTTTTACGTGACAAACGTGTCTTACGCGAAAGCCGTAAACATCGTTCGTTGAGTCGCAGCCCGGGAAGAGTGACTTATGACAGAAGACAAGAAAGAGAAGATTACAGGCGCAGGGACGAAGAAGCTTCCTTCAGAGACCGAACACGGCGCGTAGCTCGCAGAAGGACACCTGCAAGGCAACATTCAATTAGTCCCTTGCGAATCCGCACGCACAAATCTTCCAGCAGCAGTAGTCGGTGCAGCAAACGAAAGTCAAGGTCACCAACGAATTCCCAAAAGAGTGATACTAACGACCTCAACAAAAGGCGGTATTCTCGAGATATTTCCCCAAAGATTTCATCACGATGCAGTTCACAGAGGTCTCGAGATACCTCCGATATATCAAACGAAACAATCTACTATCCAAAATCTGAATGTGGCCAAATGGATCCAGTTTTAAAAAATAAGCCAACTGAAAAGTCAATTTCACAAAAAGTTGAAAACTAAGAATGCCTCAAAGAGCGATTTTACCGATTTTACCGATTGTGATGGGTCACCCGCACAAAATTCCAAGCTATATACTATCTCATGACACACATTCCGGACCCGTCCCTTACAGTACATACCACTATAGATCATTCATGACCTACGATCAAGGGCCGCCACCAGGAATTCCCCCAGGACTACGTAACCCTATGGATTACGAAGAACGTCAATACGAGCTACTTAATTATGATTTGCGTCACCGTTTGGAGATGGCGAAGTTCAATCACTTGTCGCAAAATGACCTTCGCCATCGCATACAAGGACGTTGTGAATCGTCAACTGAGGTGGTTGCCTATTCGCGGGAACACTACACCGCCTACCAGTACCATTTATCATGTTGGGGAACTCAGAATCTGACCTGGCGTAATGAATATGAAAACAACATCTACTATTAAACTTACAAGTTTTGTGAACGTGCACTAAAAACAAGTGTCTTTGCTCTTTTTTAAGCTAAAGATACTGGTATTTTTTTTTTTTTTTTTCTTTTTTAAAAAAGACAGTTTTCATACAAATAGATTAAGAATAAGTTCTCTTCAGGAAAAGGGGATTGAAATGTTTAAATTTGATCATAAGAGCTTTTTTTGTAACATGGCTAAAAAATGTGAAAGAAAAAGAAAATTATGATTATATATTACGTCAGTTAATAAGTTATTTTTAAACAGATTATATATTTGTTAAAACTATAACATTTTTATAAAAGCTCTCTTGTTTTATTTTAGTGTATACCCCACATTAAGAACTGAACTCTGCTCAAATGTGAGTATAGAATACCCTTTGAATGTTGCAAAAAGCAACTCGCGAAGTACAAAACCGGATCAAACTTATTATGTTCGTAAATACCATACGCGCAGATCAAGTTTATTAAAAAAGATCAATATCGACTTATCGATTTTTTTGACTTGGCTTTTTTAAGCATAACTAATAAACTATAAAAGCTTGTTTCAATATGTTCGCGCAAAGCAAACGAAGATTTTAAATATTTCAGATTTTGGATACTTCCCCCCAATCGCCCTGCAAGTTGGTTTGTACATACATTTCGATGCTCTTAATAAGGCTTGAAAATTTCATAACGAGTGGGAGTGTGTGTGTGTGCGTCTGTGTGTGAATATGTAGGACTTAGGGTATCTCGTAGTCTGGCGGCCCCGCTTAGAGCCTTCTAATGACGTGTTGGTCTGATTGGAATCTAAAAATTTGATTGGATAATTAAGAGAACATCAGGAAATCATGAAATACCAATAATATTGTCAGGGTCCCACACATGATCAGAACATAAGAACATGACGATCAACTTATATAAAAAGAATCTTTGTCTAGTTAGGATCATCAAGATCCTTGGCCCATCCTTTTATAAATCCAAGCACGTAACATGAGATTCGAGTTTACAGATGATCAAGAATTACCCGTATATCATCGTGAATAACATTAACTTTTCGTTTAGATGCTTAGGCGCTAAGTGTAAAAGAAAACCTTGGAAGATAGGTGCCATAAAATGTAATTTCTTATTTTTTAAAATTTGCACCAGTCGTTGAGGACCGGTGTTCTGCAAAGGACACTTTCACACCATCCGCAAACACAATGCAAAAAAGAAACCTAACCGAGAGAAGATGGTTTTGATAAGGATTCTGAGAAGTGGACCGAAATGCAGCCTAAGATGTCACATTTCGAATATGAATTCGTAAGAATAACCTTTTGGGTAATGTTTAGAATCGAGCCATCTTCATCAATCTACCTGGCACGTTCACCTAGCTAGTTTACGTTACGCACAGCTCTCAGCTATGGTTGGATTGTATGAAAATATCAAGAGGACATTCTGACTGGCATTGGTATAGTTTGTCAGTAAGTTGTGGTATCCTATCTAATCGTTTTATTATTTTCTCGATGATTCAATAAAAGTCCAAATTGATTTAGAGCTACCATTTTGCTAGTGCTTTAAAGATCCGGGCTTAAAGATTCATCTGGTTTTGTTAATATTGCCATTGGGCGATTTAATAAATATTTACGTATCTTTCAGAATTTCAGCCTTAGTATTGTCAATTAAATTAAACTATTAGTGCGACATAAAAATAAAACTTAACATTTTCATCTTATTCATAGTAAATAGTTAGTCCTGTCGAAACGGGATCAGGACGTCATGCTCTCCAGCACTGGGGTTAATGCGGCCAACTCTTTTATGAGTGCGGCGTCCTTAATGATATTATTTTCAATATTCTGTAATAGTTGCTCGAACTCTTCTATGGTTATATTATCATTGGCTCCGGATTTCGGAATTTCAATAATGCTAGCATCTGTACTTGGGTTGGGAATCTCTGGTGGATCTGGAAAAAGTTATCAGTATAATTTAGAGTTTTTGTTGAAGGATAAAATCGTACCGTTCTCGAAGCTTTGATCCGTGCTGTCTGTGAGGTCCGGTGTGGAAGGCCGTGCCTTTTTTATGCATAGCTTAACGTGCTTGTTTCGCGCACTCAACAATTTGAATGTCCTTGGGCATAGGTGGCACGCATAGGTAGGAAGCTCGCACCTGTGCTTTCTGCACTGCGACTCCGTTAGAAACTTGCGACTGCAAACGTCGCAGTTGAACTTTTTGTCCATATGGTTGCTTTGGTAGTGTCGTCGCACCAGACTTAGGCGGTTCCCAAAGTATTCGCAATTATCGACGGGGCATCGAAAGTGTTCGAATTCCTTCTTCTGGATGTCAACACCATGTTTCTTCTGCAAGTGCAACTCGTAGGGGATGCGGTTCTTGAACACCTTGCCGCACTCGAATTCGCACCGATATTCGCGAATTGGCAGCAGTTCTAAGATATCGGGAACAAAGTTGGTGTGCTTTCTACTGATCTTGGACATTATGGTCAATTGTCAAGCGCTCAGTATTAAATGGCGGCCTTGCATATACAATATACAACACTTGTACATTCACTTGCGCATGTATACGAATCAATGTACATACTATGTTAAAAAGTGTTGCCACAACAAATTTAAGCTTGTTCTTGTTAATTCAAAACACTTTGGTTTTTACATACAGGTTGCGATTCACTTGTTGAAATATCAAGATTTATCTATTATAAGATAAACACAATCTTTACATTACCTGTAAGTGAAATATACAATACACACAATATATATATATATATAGATGTGTGTATTTTCCTAAGATTTCAATTCAAATTAAACATATTATTGATCAGTGCTGTAAAACAGGCACATAACACATCAGAGCTGTGCAAATTAGCTCAATAAAAGTTCAGTTCAACTCCTTCACTCTCGATTTATTCTCATTGCTTCCATTA
The DNA here is from genome assembly GCA_004143765.1 of Drosophila melanica. Classification (NCBI taxonomy): domain Eukaryota; kingdom Metazoa; phylum Arthropoda; class Insecta; order Diptera; family Drosophilidae; genus Drosophila; species Drosophila melanica. The sequence goes on along the minus strand of SCDT01000604.1, from coordinate 43,220 downwards.
TCATTTGTTTTGCTTAATAAATGCAAATTGATCAATATCACCATATTTATTATTTAACGCTTACTTTTGTTATTTAAGAAGAAAAACGGCCGATGGACTATAAACGGGGATACAGTTCATTTGAGTGACTAGCTCAATAGTATTTCAATCGAACTTATTTAGAACGATTCGTCACAACTCTAATATACCAATGAGCACAAATATTAATTAGTATGTATGTGTGTGTGTTCATCCTTCCATGCATGTATGTATGCAATTTTCCTTGTTATGATTTGTTTGAAAATGGACTTGTACAAAAATTATCTGGATTTCGATCCCATAAAATGTGTATACATATCTGTTTACAGTTACTTCGGTCTGGCACCAGAAAACCGCTACACGCATTTAACTTGGCACCGATCATAGCGCGTTATCTCGCTCGCACACATGCGGCTCTCTTGTACGTGTCTGCGCAGGTAGAGCTCCGCCATTTTTGATTTGTTTTGACTCACACTTTCCACGCCCATTCTTCACCTGCGTAAAAAGCGTATAATGGGTTTGGGTAATTGTTTGTAATAATCAGAAGGAAGCATCTTCGAACACGCAATGTTTATATATTCTTAATCAGGATCAACAAGCGGGTCGATCTAGAAATGTTCTTCTGCCTGTCCATATCATCAGGACCACTACTAAAAGAAATCAGTTGTAGATTTTATAAAGTGTATAATAAAATTCATCCCTAAATCCTTTGGAAACCATAAAGATAATCGCATAAACTTTTGTTATTTAATATTTGGGTTATTAATACATCACAAAATCAAGTAATAGTTGTAAAGTTTTTTTTAAACATATTTATTGTATATATGCGCGTGAACTTTTGTAAAAAATTCAACTTCATTAAAGTAAAGTAAAGTAAATACTTAAAGGCACAATGAATTATTCAAAGGGAACATTTTACATGTTGAATGCGTCTTCTACATCTTGCACGCTACGATTCGAGGCGGGCACATCCCAAACTCCTTTTGCAATTTTGGCGCTGGTGTTGCGAGGCCGAGACTTGTGACCTCCGAGGGCGGGAAACTCGGATGTCCCCATCAGATTGGAGTTGAAGGCCGTGTGGTCCCTGGGTACATAGTCGGGTTCCCGTTTAATACTCTTTGTATCGGAGGTGCATGACACAAAGGAGCTGTTTGTGTTCGCACTGGACTTCTCGGGATTGGTCACCCAAAACTTGGGTTCCTGCTTGGGCGGCATGTGCTTGCCAGGCAGGGGTTTGATTGCCAGATCGCCGCACATATAGTCGCTGAATGTATAGCACCAACGGGTCACCTTCGATTGTGTGCAGTACTTGCCGCGGTCGTTGTCCTCGTGAAACTGAATATGGAACGCACAAATTATTGCTAGGAATACGATTTTCAATTAAGTTCGATCTAACCTGGCACGAGATACCCGCGTGGTACTCGAAGAAATCATTGAGAAAAAGATTGTCAGTTATGCTCTTGTTGATCGTCTCCTGGGGCAGATCGGCTATGTCCATCACCTCCTTCTTGAGCACATAGAACAAGTACTGTATGTCGTAGACATGAATCGTCTCCCTTGCCTCCTCGCAGTCGCTTTCCAGGTACCTAAAGCAGCCTTCCACCACAGGCATCAACTCATTGCTGGTGAAGACCACCAGCGGCTCACTCGGTTTCGCTCCGCGCAAATACTCGACTATGTTCGCATACAGTCTGCCCATGTTCGTCTCCCCCAAAGCCTTCGGCGGCAGCGGCAATTGATGCGTAGTCATGGTGTGATGCTGCGCGTCGCTGCCCTGTCCGAAAATCAGTTGACCTGTGCGGGGGGCAGTGCGGTATTATAGGAGAGGTGTCAAGGGTTGCTACGGGACCAAACTCACCCGGATTGATGTGCGAGCTGTAGAGCGAGGTCTTGCCAGATTTCAACGAAAACTGACAGGCAGCAAACTCTGCCGGAATATATATATCACTGCTTGTCGCCTTGCTGAAATAATTGAAGGCAGCAAACAAAAACGTGGTGTTCTCCAGATCTTTGGGAGAGTCACACAATCGGATGAGATCGAAAATGAGGGAAAGTAAGAAAGTTGCTTACCATGCTGTGCCTTGCCGTCCAGCACCATGCGTTCGATGTTGCGCTTCATTTTCAAATGCTGCTCAGCTGCCTCGCGCTCCTCCCGCTCCACGACGGAGATGGCCTGGCCGTGGCAGTTCAAGCGCTCGAGTCTGCAGCGGTCTGTAACTTCGCAGTTTTTGGCCATTGAGTTGTACGGGCCACGCTGCTGTGCGTTCATATTCTGTGGAAAACAAGTCAGATTGCTTTAGTCGGCAGTGTTCGACTTGAAAATACCCTAAAGACAGCTTGGAGCTATTGTTATAAAACCCGCCGATGCTGCCAAATTTTTAACTTTAAATTTATTCTTATCAGCTTTGTCATTTTTAGGTCTTCACATGATTATTTAATGCAAGTAGTAAAAAATTGGGTAAGAAACCTATACTTATCGGTAAGTAAACAGAACGGAACACTATCTGCGATCGACGCACTCATACAGATAGACCGGCTACAGCGAATCAGCGAGTGATGCTGATCAAGAATATATATTCTGTCCGTCTTTTTCATAAATTTGCACAAACCTATTATATTGATATTGCCGAACAAACCGAAGGTGCTTAAAAGTTCTTGATCAAAACAAAAAAACGGTTATTCGACTAATCCTTTGGCCGATTAATATATGTGCCGTGTATAGCTTGCCTATTTAGAGCAGAGTTGTGACGACGCAATGCTCTCTCGATCGCCCTCTTTTTCGCATTTGGTTCTTCGCATTCCCAGGTACTTACTTTCCATACTTCGCCGCATTCACGGACAGCTTGGGATATTGTCATTTTACGTCCGTTCTTACTGCGCCATTCATTGACGAACGTCATGAAACCATTATGCTTCTTCGGCGGCATTTTAATCCGGATATCTAATTAATAATATATAGTTATTAGATAATTAAAATTGATTCATATGTTTGGTGTGGTACATTATCATGCACTTAGTGACACAACAATTTTTGCACCGTAGGCATTTTTGACTTTGCAACTATTGCGATCATATTACGATCATTTTAAAAATGTGTTCGTAATAAATAACAAGATAATAAAAAAAAAACGTGCTGTGCAGTAATTCTTGGTATTGTTGAATTGAATAACTCACTGGTTCGTACAATTTACACAGAAACAAACTTGACAATTTGACTTTTTTTTGCTCGAGTTCGAATCACAAATTGAAGAAGTTATTCCGCTCAATGTTCACGCGGGAACAATCGAATGTCGACTGAAGTCAACAGTCAACAGCGAAGATAACGACACTAACAAAACAAAAAAAACAAGCAAACAGTGACGAAATAATGCCCGCGATTTTAGATTTGAGTTTACAGTATACAACGCTGTTCAAGGAGCTGGCCCTAAATTAATATTAATATTGCTGGAAATATTTCGGCAAAAATTAAAGATAAAGAGATTCCCAAATACTATGTTATTTAAATGAACAATTTCACATACTAGTCAGATTTTTTACTTTTGTACTTTGACGTTTACAGCAAAGGAAATTTGATCTCGCTGTTGTCAACTTAAATAATAAAAAATGTCATGGCTTAACAGCGTCTTCACAGAAGCAGTAACTGTAACTGTAACTGTAACTGTAAAAATAATTAACTAGAAATACCTATTTTTGTGATTCTATGGTATTGTATTTAAGTATTTTTTATTCCTCCCTGATTTTGATTAAATAAGCAAGGCTGTTTCAGTTTAGGCTGCTTTAAATGTTTATTATTATTTTAAAGGATTTTAATGGTGTATCAGATTTATTGTACATTTAAAGGATATCGAAAATGTTTGCAATGCTTGCATTTTCAAGGCTTTATTTTACCCTCTATCACCCATTTTTAATTCGAAGCTTAATTTTAATAAAAGAAGCGTAGTTTTTTTCACTTATTGCGTGAAATTTGATTTTGTAGTGATATTAACAGAGTTGCTCCTCGTGTAGCCTCTGCAAAATGGTGTTAGTCTCGATATATTTTTTCTGTTATTTACAGTGCCCGCACACTTACCGACGCCATTTGGCTTTTGTCACGCTATGTTGTGCTTACATTGCTCCTATTGCGTTAACAGTATGCACAGTAACAGCCGGGGCTACCTGTTAGTTTTACGTGTTTCGAACATAAGATAAATATTTCTTTTAGATGCATAAACAACGTCGAACGCATCGGACGTGTTTCGCGCGTAATTAAGGCCGATTAACCGAATATAAGTTGGTAGTTCTTTTTTCAAATACTGCATTTTAAAAGCTGTAGAGTACAAAAAATTCGACAGTGTGAAATTGTTTGATTTTGTTCAGTTTAAGTCTCAAATAGTTTAAAGCTCGGCTTATGTACACATAACCGAATGTACACACATATGCAAATGCACGTACATGTGTAGCTTACCGGGCTGTGTTTGTGCGGTATTTTTTTTGCACAGTGTAAAGAGTTAAACGTCACGCGCTATACATTTTTTTTTATCCAAAGCTAAATTCAATTGCAGAAAGTATCCGTGAAAAAGTGTAAACTGCAAAAAAAATTAAGCATACACATACAAACCACTCTTTAATACGAATACAAATGAAGATCATTCAAAATTCTTGTGAGACGTGTTGCGCCTAAGCTCACCTGGCCGTCTGTGTATGTGTGTGTAAGCGCGCGTGAGAATCTGCATCGCTGTGTGTGTTTGTGTGTGTGTGTGCGCGCGCGCTTGTGTTTGAGTGAGAGCACGAACGGAGTCGAGCTTTCGAGCTAAAGTTCTTTAGCTTGCGTCGGCGTGGCGTTGGCAGCAGCAACAGGTTAGACTTGTATACACAGGTTGGTTCACATTTCTCTCCCTCTCTCGCTCTCGCTCTCTCTCTCTCTCTCTAGCTAGACTCTTTTATACTTTATTTTTGCCTGCATTTGCATTTGTATATTTTATGAAACATATTTTATTAGCATAAAAAAAACCTGCAGAGAACTGCGGTTAGTTTCTGTTTATTATTACGAAAAATAAGCTTCTATGTTATCAAATTTGTTACCTGCCAGCTCTTTGCTTATCCCTATTTATATCTGCGCATTCCTTCAGCAATTTGTGCTGATCGTGCTGTCTTTGATTTCTTCACAAAGCATAAGGCCGGTCGGTCTACATGACGCATACTTATGTCATATGTACATGTATGATTATATATCTACATGGAGGGACAAAATCAAATATTTCGTGCACATTTTTTACTAAGTTAAGAAGATTAAACCTTTATAGAGAACGTATTCTTACATTAAAGAATTCAAATATTTTGGTAATTTAGTATTTTCAAACATAAAATGTGAGCTTAAAGCACAAACCAAGAACGAATCAAGTTAAATTTTAACTTGAATCAAGTTTGTTTAGGCATAAATTTGAAAAAATTAAGAAAAACAAATCTTAAACACTCTCTCGATTTGGGTTCTTGAAATACAAAAAAATTAACTCTCGAAGCAAGTAAGTCGTACTAGTTAATAGGAAAGTCCAGATGTAAATAAATAAGTACTCCAATAATTGAATAAAATTTTTTTTTTATTTGGAATAAAAATTATTAAATGTGATAAACATCTTCAGTATTAAGTTAATAAGTGTACTTAATTTTAGATCGTTTTTGTACTTGTATGCAAGTTTTATTGTAAATGTTAAGGATGTTTTTTTATAACTGTTTTTCATATGCTTACCAGGCAAAACTCCACAACTCGACAAATTGAATTCTTAAAATGTTTATTTTATTTTTTTTTTGCAATTTCTTGCAGTTTCTTTTAACAAAATTATTCCTTGTTGAGTTGTATTTTGGAAGTTTCTGCACTTATTTTTTGAGAATAATAATTGACTGAAAAAAATAAAGTAAATTATTTATAATAGTCTGGGATTTAAATGAGTGAGGCAATTAGGAAACTTAGAAAACAGGGACTAAGTAGTCTATGTTTTTTTAGATACTTTTATTTTCATTACGTTTATAGCTTCTTGCGGTTAACGCATAAAATAAAATTATTCCAAAATGAACCTTGAGCCAAACCTCTTTTGTGCTTTATGACCCAACCAGCCTTGTGCGTGCTTTGCCAGGACTTGGACTTGTCTTGACGACCCCAAATCCGCATTTGTTAATACCGAATTTTGATCTATTCGTTTCGAGTGCGAATACTATTCACATTATTGGAAAGTTACGTTTGTCAGATATCTGCTTTGGCTTTGATAAATATGCTACAAAAATTCGAGCTAATAATAAAAATGGCAACACGCACAAAAATAGCAACTTCCAATCTATATAACTAAAAATAAACTTTTGTCTTTTTGGGTACTTAATGTGAATCGGTAAAAGCTTTAGCGCTTGCGTGCTGAAGATGCGGTCGTAAGTATTTGTCGAGCCCCACTCCGAATGTGCCCAATTCGGGGATTTTATAGGTCACTCGCTAGGATAGGTCATCGCATGAAAGCGGCTGCACCCATTTGGCCAAAATGCGATAGGTGACTCGGTAATTAGTTTTTGGGGTCAGTACGAACTGCGAGTCCGAGTATCTAAATGCGAGCTTTTATCCACAGAACGGAAATGGAACGGCATTAAATGAAAATCCCTTGCGTGTTTGCCACAGATCGCAAACTTGTTGTGGCCATAGAAATGAGGCTTTCGGCCAAGGTTAAGTTACAATGACAATATTTGACGCATTGACGCACCCTTTGCCGCGGGGCGGAGTTGTTCCATGACCTCACTGCTTTGAGGCTTGTGCGTAGTTTTCCTCACAATGTGAGGATATCAAATGAATATATTGTTATTATTACGTTTATAAGTAAGTAAATAATATAGTAAACAACATTTTTAAAGCCAAAATACAAGATTATGCTAAAAATGGAAAACAATTATAATGGAATAGAATAGATGTGGAAAAGATGGAAACAAAACTGATCCAGTGGGGGGTTTTATTTAAGGCGGTCCGGCAAGCAACTTTACTAACAACTTTAAATCAGTGTTAGGCAGACAAAACCAAAGAGTATCTTTCGGTTGGTTAAAAGCGTGCCTCAAGCGTGTCTTATGCACCAGTTAAATTAGCCGTATTCTAAGATTGGGTGTACCAGTGAAGTGTACAAAAGTTTTGTTCTGAAGTTCTGAATTCTTCCACCAACCTTTCAGGCATTATAACTATCATTCTCTTCCTTTGCAATGTTCTTATCTTCTTTTCGTTATTCCTGATCAGAATAACTAACCCGCCAGTACGAAAGCAGCGATCTGGAAAAGTGCACAAGCTAAACTTTTTGGAATATAGATTGGGTTTGCCAACTTTGCCCCATTTAAATTCCAATTTGCTGTTGCCACTGCACTGCGACATTTGGCGACAACCACGGCAACCGCGATATTAACAAGTTTAAAGTTTTCTAATTGCTTCGCGCATTTGTTAATTTCGGTTTACAGTTGGGGAAACTCACACAACTCTTATCACAGTGCAAATTTTCGCAGCAGTCGCAAGTTTTGCATTTTTCACAGCGGGTTTCCCCTTCCAGCC